>JANHFL010002687.1:65267-76667 GCA_032468155.1 Oxyrhabdium leporinum | reverse complement strand
AACCGCTAGATTGAATCAGCAGAAGTGGCCTGCAGTTCAACACTCTAACCACTGCGCCACCTAGGCTCTTATTACTCCCTCCTTCCAGAGCTCTTTGGTTGTGAGAAATACTGGACTAATTTGGGCCTTGGTTCGTGCAGCTGGGTTACTTTTATGTTAATTTTTTTTAATGGTTCGTCGCACAGTCATCTAGATGTTCAGACTGGATTTGTCCTTGATGTTCACGTATCAAATCCTTCCCAAGGACCTGGGATAGGAAGATGTGAATGTTTGATACATTGCAGTGACTGTTGCAAAATGTAAGCTGCTAATTCTGTATTATTATATTTATTAATAAAGGACAATATCTGTAGCTCAGGGTTGACATGAGGGGTCCTTGGTGCTCTCTGAGCTTGCTTGTTTTCTTGCAGATGTTTCACCCAAACTAGGTAACATCATCAGTTCTAGTTACATTTATTATTTTAGTAAGAGAGCCAGTTTGGTCTACCGGTTAAGGCTTTCGGCTAGAAAGTGAGAGACCGTGAGTTCGAGTCCTGTTGTAGCCATGAAGGTCATCTGGGTGACTTTGACCCAATCACTCTGTCTCAGCCCAACTCACCTCACAGAGTTATAGTTGCGGGAAAAAAGTGGAAGCGGCGTGTGTGGAGGATATGTTTGCTGTCTTATTTGTATAAATAATAAAGGGAAAAATAGTAAATAATAATGATTACTTTTATGTTCTTTTTCATTTAAAAAAAAATGACTATGGGATTCTTAATTGCACCATGCACACTTTGACCTTTTTTTTTGGGGGGGGGGGAATAGGTGGTTGCAAAGAAATGCTTCAGATCAGGGGTGTCAAACTCAAGGCCTGGGGGCTGGATCTGGCCCGCAGGGTGCTTAGATCTGGCCCATGGGGTTGCCCTGGAAACAGCGAAGGACCAGCCTCTGCCAGCAAAAAATGGAGCTCGAGAGGGCCGCACGCAGCCCTCCTGAGCTCCACTTTCACCGGCAGAGTGCTTGGGCCACCACAGGCACCCCAACATGAATGACGTTGAGCTGGCCATGCCCACCCCAGCCATGCCACCCCGGTCCCCCCACAGTCAAACACAACTCTGAAGCGGCCCTCAATGAAATCAAGTTTGACACCCCTGCTTCAGATGCTGTTATGAATTCAGTGGCTCTCTACAATTCATTAAGGCAACCTGACTTCTTTATGCTTCTGCTAAAGAGAAAAGGTGCTATTGCTTTATGAAATTTACTCATTAACTTTAATATGACACATAAACCATCAGCAGCTCTTCATGCCTATCTATATTCCTATCTCAAAATTTCAGATGATTTCATTAAATAGCGGAGAACTGAGGCAGTTATAGGACATTCAAAGCATTTCTTCCCAGTTATTTTCAAAGTGCACCCAGCACTTCTTAGCTTCTGTTAAGTAGTTATTTTAGAAGCCTTCGGTTTCTGACTATCTGCAGCCAAGTCTGCCCTTATATGAAATTTCCTTCCCAGGGAAGTTAAACAAGACCCATCATTAGTGGCTTTTAGTCTCTGTCTCTCTCTATATATATATCCAGTTTTTTATGATTGGTGCTGTTCCTTGATTTTTAGACAGTTGGGCTATTTCATTCTTACGTTTGTTTTTATTATTTTAATTCTGTATTTTTACATTTCTTTTGAGGCCCACCTGAGACTATGCCATCTCACAAACTGGTTGAAGCCAGTTGTCTGGGGAACGTCTTTGCTTTCCCTTACCTCATTAGACAGGTTTGAGTCCTCCTTAAGAAGATAAGTCAAAATTGATTTTGCTTATTCTGGCTTTTCAGCCTCAACAAAATCATATTTAACCTCAAGATTTATAGAACCAGACTTCACCACTTACAACTTAAAAAATAACGCTTCTTACTTCATCCCCAGATATTTTTTCTAACTTCTTACAAATCTCACACCAGAAGACTTCTCACCTCGGCCAAGATTGGAATGTTACCTATTAGTGTGACAACTAACAGATACATCAACATTCTTTATAAAAACTGTATCTCTCTCCCTCTCTCTTCCTCTCTCTCTCTCTCTCTCTCTCTCTCCCTCTCTCTTCCTCTCTCTCTCTCTCTCCCTCTCTCACTCTCCCCCTCCCTCTCTCTCCCTCTCTCTCTTTCTCTCCCTGTCTCCCTCTCCCTGTCTCCCTCTCCTTCTCCCCCCCCCTCTCTCTTCCAATAAAGCATCTCAAATACTGATAGACTGCCTATTGTATACCAAATACAGAACAAAACGTTCAACACCTATTGTTAGAAACCTTAATTCTTCTGAGAAGGAGATTATTTTCCTGCTAGAAGATCAAACTTCAACCATTTCTAACATGTATGGTTAGGTTTTACAGTCTGGTTTGGGAACTGTAAATAAAAATACTAGAGAGGAAACATATGATCTCACGGATTACTCTGTGAGTATCTGGTGGTGTGTGGAATAACTGAAATGAACTGTTTGGGGCCTTTTTCTATAATCTGGATCCCAGTTTACATAGGAGCAAGGCATAATTATTTTATTTGGTAATTCAAAGAAATGAGCATATGGGCAAAGGGGGTAGGCCATATTCAATTTTCCACCTCATTCAATTGATTTACATATTGAGTCAGTTAAGTAAATAGATACACACTGAGAGACCTTATGTAGGTGTTTTATTGACAACATGAAGATTTATAAGCTGGCCACTTATAGTCTTGAATACCCAGCTCCTCTTCAGAAATTTATTCATTCATCCGGGATTCACTGAGTATTCAACTGAGCAAATCTCTCTTTTTGCTTTCAGCCACATGAATCTTCTGCCTCATCAACCAGACATTTCTTGATGTCTCCTTATTATAGATCTTAATTTTTTAAAGCAATGTTTTATGCAGTTTTATTATTGTCTGTTATGGTTAGTGCTGGCTTTCTGTAGCAAAGTGGCAAGAAATGTTCAGCAATCATGGGCTGGAGGAGGTCCAGAGGTTTCAAAAAGGCCTCCTCAGTGAACCTTGTACCTGCAGATTGCTGAGGATGCCTTCCATAGTTCATTTTCCCCTCAGGCAGTTACATGATTGAATTAAATAGCGATTATTTTCCCCTCTATTTGAAGAGCTGTCTCTGAAATGGTTGAAGGCAGATTGAATAATAAGTACATTGTTTTGCTACTAAGAAAACAATCATACTTATAAATGCAAGAGCATTTGTTTAAATGGAACTCTGCATTCTAGGGTATGGGGAAAAATATGATTGGGGGAAAATGACCCCCATCCCTTCACCACACATGAATCAACTGAATGAATGTCTTCTTTTCTTGTCATTGTCGTGTTCCACAATAATAGCAACAATAGTCAACAAGAAGAAGTTTGTTTTTTCTAAGTGCTCCTAGATTTTATAAGGAAACAATTCTGGCATATTTATTGATCTACCTTGATGTTATTAAGGGAGAATGTACTGGAAAAAGTCGGTTATCATAGATAAATATAGATGGTTCCTTTAAGGGTCTGTACTACAACTTGGAAAGCTATTTGTAGGTCTCAAATATTAAGATAACCTGATGAATACAGGTAGTCCTCGACTTACAACAGTTCATTTAATGACCAAAGTTACAACGGCATTGAAAAAAAGTGACTTATAACTGTTTTTCACACTTATGACAGTCAAAGCATGCTCATAGTCACATGATAAAAATTCAGATGCTTGGCAAGTGGTTCATATTTATGACGGTTGCTGTGTCCTGGGCTTATGCGATCAGCTTTTGCAACCTTCTGACGAGCAAAGTCAAAGGGGAAATCCTGATTCACTTAACAACCATGTTACTAACTTAATAAATGCAATGGTTCACTTAACAACTGTGGAAAGAAAAGCCGTAAAATGGGGCAAACTCACTTAACAAATGTTTCACGTAGCAACATAAATTTTGGGCTCAATTGTGGTCATAACTCGAGGATTACCTGTATAGAATGCCTTTTTGTTGGGATAACCTGAGGAATATACTGTAGAATGCCGGTATTGGCTTGTAAAACCTAAATAGTTCGGGTTTTCTATCACTGCACTTCAGTATTAGTTATCACAATTCCTGCCTTGTCCTTTTCATTCAGAGTGTCTGTGCCTGCAAATCATTTTTAGACCTTGTTGGCTGCTTAAATATATTGCCTTCAATTTTTGATACACACGTATACAGTATATGTCAGCATGCAGTTGATCTGGAGCTTTCAGCATTAAGCCAATATATTCCTAGAAACACCTGTGTCTGTTCAGTGGACTTTGGAAGGTTTTTTTCAGGGCACATTAGGTTGTCGCTTGTTGTGTAATCAGGAAAATGGAGTATTCTCAGTGAAATCTTACCAGATCTTTATAAGCTGCCCAAGGGCAAAAATAAGGATTTGGTCACAATGTTGTGAAACGTTCTGGTGACCTAGGGGGACACATTCATGATGTCTATGTGAACTGAAGATTTCACATACTCAGTGAATACCTGAGCAGGGTTAGAGGTTTAGCAGAAAGGCAGGAAATGTTCCTATACGATACTTTGCAAGAACCTCTTCTATTTCTTCTGGATCTGCAAGTCTCTCCTGATTCCAGGACAATATGTTAACTAGAAGCTAGCTTGACCAGGTCAATTTTTTTGTCATCAGGTGAAACTTCTGAAAACCTTTCAGGATGAGGGCTTTTGCATCAGTATCCAGATGATCTTGACTTAAATATTTATGGAACACTATATTTTGCAGAAACTTTCAGCATAGTCTTTACATCTTCCTTTAACCTCATTTGCATTTGTTAAAACTCCAAGATTATTCGTAAGTTAGCTATTTTTTTTAATGTTTAGTCTTTAAACCATCTTCCATTTTCTTTTTCTTAATAATTTCCTCTACTTTAATCATCAGTTCAGGGGTCCTTGGTGTTCTTTCGGTTGCTTTCTTGCAGATGTTTCATTACCCAAACTAGGTAATATTATCGGTGATGATAGAGAGTGGGGTTTGCTCTCAATTTATATTCCAGTTGCTTGCCCTGTCAAGTATTGGTAGGAGTAGTCTTATTTGGCAGGTCTTTGATTGAATATATTCTAAGAACTGCCAAACAAGACAACAGTAAACAACCCAAGCAAAAAAAACCCTCACCACTCCCACCATCTCATAGGCAAATACAAGGATATAAATTGGAAGAAAACATCACTCCTATTAGCACTGATGATGTTACCTAGTTTGGATAATGAAACATCTGCAAGAAACAATGAAGCTCAAAGAGCACCAAGGCCCCCACAAGTCTGACCTACAAATATTCTCCTCTATCAAAATCATTGATTGCTCCAGCTTTCATCCCTGCAGTTACAGTGATGATAACTTGTTCTGAAAGCCATTTGGATCTTTACTTCTTTCAAATTTTGGAAACTTGTTTTTAAGCTTAACTTTTTGCAGTGTTGCTTATTATAGAGGTCAAACATGGGCTGCAAAAATCCAAAGAGCCAGTAAAAAGAAGCAAAGAGGTACAGGTTTTTTTTCTTGGTCTCTTGAATGGCATTTTATCATTATCTGGATGTTTATTCTACTTATTTAATTGCAGAACTGTAGAGAATGCCCAAGAATCATTTTAGTCCAGGGGAGTCAAACTCATTTTATTGAGGGTTTCAGAGTTGTGTTTGACTTTGGGGGGCTGGGGGGCATAGCCAGGGTGGGTGTGGCCAGCTCGACATTAATTGTTCAGCTTGATGTCACTCGTTTTTGGCTGTGAAACCCTCCTTCCAGTGAAAATGGAGTTCAGGGGGCCACGTGCGAGCTCCATTTTCACTGACAGAGGGGTGCAGGAGGCCGTCACGGTCGAAAACAGAGCCTGGCCCATGTGGCCCTCCCAAGGTCCTTTTTTGCTGATAGAGGCACCGTAGGCCAGTCCTTCATTGTTTCCAGGGTGGCCCCACAGGCCAGATCTAAGCACCCCGTGGGCCAGATCCAGCCCACAGGCCTTGAGTTTGACACCTTTACTCTAGTCCAATCATCTCAATGCAATGGTAAACCAAGAAATCCATCCTCAAGTGTTAGCTTTCTAGCCACTTCTTTAAAACTTCTAAAAACCAAGAATGCCTTCAAAAACAGATTGCTCCATTCATAACCAGATCTTACCACTAGGAGGTTTTTTTCCTTACATTTAAAGCAATTTTCGGCAGCTGCAACTTATACCTGTTATTTCTGTTCTTCATTTCTTGGTCCATGGAAAACAGTTTTTGATCATGTGCCATATAGTTTCCTTATATGACCTGAACATGGCTATCATAGTGCCCCTAATCTTCTTTCCTGCTGATTGAACATCCCAAATTCCTTCGGCTTTTACTCACGGGGCATGTCCTCAATTTCCTAAATAATTTCTTCCAGGAGCTCTTCAGATATCTTTTTACATCAGTTAAGTATTCTGAATTTGTTCTTTATATTGAACTTATATTTAGGTTATATGTCGTCCATGTCCAGGTGTAGAGTCTGCATTTATATTGTTTGAAGTTGGTGTTGCCATCAAGCGAAATAGTAGAAAAGGAAAGGAATTTCTTTTGCAAAATTCTATTAACCTTTTCCTGCATTTCCAGGTTCCAGTCTTTCTATAATTTTGGCATTCCAGGCACACATTAACAGAATAACAAAATCTGAAGGGGCCTTGGAGGTCCACCCCCATTGCATCTGTAGTTGAAGTATATATTTGTATAACACTTATATTCATTGACTTTCCTCTAATTCCAATAAATATAGTCCTACCATTAGTGTAGTATTGATTTTTTAAATTTATTTTACAGTGTTTATAACAATTCTATGTTCTTCTAAGTTGAGAGAAAAGTACCTTCTAACCACATTACTTGGCACCTAATAAAGTTTTCTTAGCAACACTGCCCATATTGTCTTTTTCCAGGTTCAATTTTGGAATTCCTACTTAGGCTAGCTTTTCTCATTTTTTATTACTTATTTATTTGTATCCCACCTGTTGTGGTCTGTCAGCTGCCAGCCCCTCTGTCAGCTGAATCAGATGAGGAGGCAGCGTGGGAATCAGGGCCAGATCAAGGCAATCTGAGAGCTGTGAGGGGGAAGAGAGAGAGACAGAAAGAGAGAGAGAGAGAGAGAGAGAGAGAGAGGCCATTTCAAGGGGAAAGGCAGCAAGCTTCGCTTTCCACGGGCACTGAAAGATTTGTTAGCCTGCTGTGTGTGAGAGAGAGATTTTGCCAGGGCTGCTGGTACTCCTAATAAAGGGAACATTTAGTTAACTACAGAGGGTTTGACATGTTTGGGAGCCGAGTCAGAAAAACCACCTTTATTATTTTTACAAATAACTTAAGGCAGTGAATACATCCAACACATCTTCTTCCTCCTATTTCCCCCACCCACAACAAACCTATGAGGTCATTTGGGCTGAGAGAGAGTGATTGGCCCAAGGTCACCCAACTGGCTTTCATGATTAAGACAAGACTAGAACTCACGGGCTGCTGCTTTCTAGCCTGGTGCCTTAATTACTAGATACTAGGTACTTAATTACAAACTGGCTTTCATTCTTGCAGACTCCCAGCTACCTTGCCCAAAGTATGTTAGCCTTATGTTTCATATATCCCCTGTTGACCTGATTAATAAGAGTGACTCTATCAGGAGGAACAATTCCAACAGCATCGTTCTGAAGTTCAATGAAAGTGGCCATCGCTTGGGGTGGATAGAGGTTTCCGTGGTCAAATCTTCCATTTAAAGTGCTTTTACTTCCTGGAACGATTTCCATATATTGATTTTGGGGATTGTATTGGGTTTTTTTTTAATGATCAGTTACCTTGAGGAACAGTTAATGCATTAGAAGGATGGATTATACAATACAAGCTGCTTTAGATACTCATTTGATTATGAAACAAAAAAAAAAGCAAAAATTCCCTAACGTTTAGTTCAGCTCCACTAACTGCATATTGTAGGAAGTGGGGTTTGCCAGTTTTCATGAAGTGGTTTGTCAAGGATGTGTTGTTGTTTTTAACTACACAGTCCAGCCATGATCCCTGGATTAACCAGACCAACCTTGCGTAGCTTCCAGGAACAGCTGAGAAGAATGCTATGAGCTACTGCAGCCGGTTTATATGAATGGGATATAAATTAAATGAATAAATAGTCAAGACTATACAACCAAGTTAGGGCTATTGAAACTTATAGTTCAACAACATTTCTGGCCCAGATTACTACTACTTGTTATAAAGAAACTCATACAGGTAGTTCTCGACTTACGACCACAACTGAGCCCCACATTTCTGTTGCTAAGTGAGACATTTCTTAACTGAGCTTTGCCCCATTTTATTGCCACAGTTGCTAAGTGAATCACTGCAGATGTTAAGTTAGTAAGATTCTTGTTAAGTGAATCTGGCTTCTCCATTGAAGAAGATCACAAAAGATGATCACATGACCCCGGAACACTGCAACCCTCATAAATATGAGTCAGTTGGTTCTAAATTTTGATCCCATGACCATGGCAATGTTGCAGTGATCATAAGTGTGAAAAAAATGGTCATATGTCCCTTTTTTTCAGTGCTGTTGCAACTTTGAACTGTCACTAAATGAGCTATTGTAAGTTCAGGACTACCTGTACGTGGTATATTCAAGGTTGACTCAGAGCCTTCCATCCTTCCGAGGTGGGTTAAATGAGGAGCCAGACTGTTGGGGGCAATAGGCTGACCCTGTAAACCGCTTAGAGAGGGCTGTAAAAGCACCGTGAAGTGGCATATAAGTCTAAGGGCTAATGCTATATTAATCATTGTGCAAAAGTTCCTTTGTTGTTTTGTTTTGGGGTTGTTGGGGTGTTTTTTAAGGGTGGGTTATTTCATCCAGCTAACATCCAGGACAGTGAGTAAAAAAAAATTATTTATTTCTAAAACAAATTTATATGGCTACCCAACCTGTGTGACCACCCACATAGTTAATTCTGGGCTGACTCAGGTTAGTTCATGGCTGGGTGCTTTGTTTGTTGTTGATTGTTTGGTTCATTTGCCTTGATGTCAGGTGCGACCCTTGGCAACTCCATCACTACGATTACACTCATGTAGTTTTTCTGCATGATACTTTTGTGTGGTATATAAAGTCTCTTCTGAACGGCAAAGGTTAGATTCACTGCGGGAGGCTGCTGGAACAAAGGGAATAAAATGCTAAAATGTCATGTTTCTTCCAATAAAGACCAGACACCATTGTGCAATAAAGCTGATAATAAAACCCACCATTTCTAATAATACTAGTTCCTGGGACTGGTAACCCAAATAGACATTTCTTCTATTGATTATAATGGACTTTTCCCCCATTTCCTGGGATTGGCTTATTTAAAATTGATTTATATTTGAGAACCCATCGTAGGGTGCCCTCAATTTAAGAGGCAATTGTGAAAAATGTAGTCCCTCACGGCAGTGTACTGACTCCGCTGCCAAAAAAGTTAACAGCCTTTTGTATGAGAATTGGAACAGCGGTTTCTCTTAATGAAAACATCATTGTTCAAAGCACATTTTCACTTGGATAACCAAGGCTCATTTGTAGTAAAAATGAATATGAATATACTAAATAAAAGTTGTTTAAGTAACCAGATAGAGGTAATTTTATGACTCTGTTTCAGTATGCATAACCTTACTATAAAGACAATCACTGCCTAATAGAAGATGAGGGGAGGTTGCCCTGTTCTGTTTTTCCATAGTTATTCTACATCATCCATTATTTTTTTCCTTCTTCCTCTACCACTCTCTTACATAAATATCCAGCTTTGTCCTTACCTATAGCACAGATGAAATATAAATATGCAGTACAGCCCCTTACAAACTCTCAATCATGCACCATTTTTAATACTACTGATAATGTTCTAATTGACATGAAATTAGGGGGGGGTTGTGGGGGGGGGGATACTTCATTTTCTTTTTTAAGCTGTTTGGGTTTGTTTGATATGTGTGTTCTGCCAGTGCTATTTTGCCAACAAGCCAAGCTTTAAGTGCAAAATCAGTGATCAGTGCTGATCAGTGACCAGCATTTCCTGTTGGGGTGGGAAAAAGAGAACCATTTTCAACTGTCTCGTTTGGCACATTCAACAAAAGAAACTCCCAGTTCTTTAGATCTATCGAGAGTAAAGCTTTATTGAAAGATCCATCTAGGCATAGCAGAAGCAAAGTCAGCTCTGGGATTTTCCCACCAAAACTCCCATAGGTAAAATCCCTTTTCCCTTTATGGGCCACCCACAGTTCATAGTACACTTATTGAGTTCAGCTTTTCTGTTTTGGGAAAGCAGTTCTGCACCGCTCAAACTTATCTCATAACTTGACTTTGATGGATAACATCTCACCGGCAACAGCAGGCACTCATTCATTCCATAACCTCCCCAATCCCTAGGAATTCACCAGCCCACTCCCATTTCTATTTAGCAAAATCCAAGCCAGAATCAGGTGCAGGCATCGATGGAGCCAGGTCAGTTTTTGACAGCCATTTTGATGTAGTGGTTAAGTTGTAGTTAAGGAAGACAATTGGTTCTAGTTCACCCTTAAATACAAAAAACTAATTGGTGACTTTGGGCCAGTTACTCTCTCCTGTTGTTGTAGAGAAAATAAGATTTGGAAGGAGTACTGGTATGTTTACGGCTTTGACTTCTAGATAAAAAAGGAGGGATAAGAATATAAAAGAGAGAAAGAGACAGAAATGTGTAGCCTAAATTTCATTTCTAAGCTTGTTGACTTGAAGGCATGGCACCTTAGCTTTTAACCCAAAGACAATCGAATCCTCTTCCATAAGGTAAGAAGACAATTTGATTCTCCTCAGTGAGTTTGTGTCATCTATGTTACATAGAAGCAGAATTCTAACTTCCATCAATTGGGGATTGTCATTGGGTAAAATCACAAAAACAGACCTTCTCTGTGGTGGCCCCTTCTCTATGGAACATCATTCTGCCAAAGCTACAGTTGGCCCTCAACCTGTTGCTTTTCCCAAAGGCCCTAAAAACATGGCTTTCTTAGTGGGCCTGGAGACCACAAATTAAGATGGAGTTGATCAAGTGGGTGATTTGATTATGTTGTTACTGCCGTGAGTGACATGGGGTGAGGTTTTTTAGTGTGTGTGTGTGTGTGTGTGTAATTTTGTAAGCCCCCAGAGTTATCTAGTGTGAATTGAGTGGCTATACAAATTAATAAATATTCAATGCCTATATGCATACATATATGCATGAGATTATTCTCTTTGGGCGGTAAGCAGCTCTACACAGTACAAAAAGGAAGGGAAAGTGTAAGCCAAGAAATGGTAGATAAGAAAAGACAAGACAGTTAAATTAGTATGGCTGACAAACCGTACTCAACGAGTAGTCCTTAATGGGTCTAAGTCTACATGGAGGAAAGTAAGCAGTGGGGTGCCACAAGGTTCCATCTTAGGCCCAGTACTCTTCAATATCTTCATAAATGACTTAGATGAG
>JANHFL010002687.1:45582-56365 GCA_032468155.1 Oxyrhabdium leporinum | reverse complement strand
GCAATATTTTTGGCACACGTTTCTCAAATTTCTTTTTGGATTGCTGTATGCTGCAATGTTTACTTCTTGTCTTTTTCTGATTTAAATGTCATGGCATTTAACTCTGAATCACTATAACAAAATGGAGCGTAAGGAAAAAAAAACACCATGTAACAAGTGGATCTTAGTTTTCAAAGTGAATGTTAAATGATGATGTTTTATTCCTCTCTCTACCTCTGCTTGTCAGCTTTCATTGTCATACAGTCTGTGAATGCCTTGTTGATTTTCCTGTCAAGAATTGTGTACGGTAACATTGAGTCCATTTTCCTGGAAGAATAAAACAAAACCCAACAATTCAACTGGAACGTGAAGTTCCAATGTATCTTTGACAAATACAGCTCCTTTGTGCAGAGCAAGAAATCACTATATCAAAAGGTTAACGTCCCTTAGAATGCATTTCTTGTCCCTGTTTTGCAAAGTTGAGGTGGAAATATTGGACTTAGTCTCTATTCCTCTCATATTACTTTGATGTTATTCAATGAGGTCAAAATCCCATCTTCTATTTATATGACAACGAGCATTTAATTTCATAAATGATTTTCCATAGTGCACTGTATCTTTGTTCAATACATTCATTTTTCATTTAGTGACTTTGTGATCAAATAACTTCCTAATTTTTTTTATAGGGATGGGAAGCAAGCTGAATTCCAATGCTTATAATACAGGTAGTCCTCAACCTATGGCCACAATTGAGCCCAAAATTTATGTTAAGTGAGAACTTTGTTAAGGGAATTTTACGATTTTTCTCGCCACCTTTGTTAAGTGAATCACCGCTGTTCTTCGATTAGTAACACGGTTGTTAAGTGAACCTGGTTTCCCCATTGACTTTGCTTGTCACAAGGCTGCAAAAGCACATAACTCTGGGACAATGCAATCGTCATAAATGTGAGTCAGTTGCCAAGCATCCTAATGTAAATCGCATGACCGTGGGGATGCTGCAACAGTCATAATTTGTGAATAGGTTTAAGGTAGAAAAGACAGACACACACACACACACATACACACACACAAAAGAGAGAAATAGAGAGATGGGATTAGAAGGGGAATAGATAACAATGTAGAAAAAAAATATTGAATGATGGTATAATTGAATTATAAATTTCATATGAAGAAATGTATATTTGCTAAATGTAATAGAGAGGATTGACAATAGCTTATTGGTTCAAAAAAAATATGTGTTGAACATGGCGACTGAAATAAAAATAACTTTATAATTCAATGTAATAAAGATCATTAATAATAACCAATTTGTATGAAAACGTATGACGGTGACTGAAATAAAAAATATTTCATAGTTGAATAAGTAACGAAGGAAGATTTTGATATCATAAATGCAATAGAGAGGATCAATAATGTTTTACCTATACTAAAGATTCAAAATAGAGTGAATGGCATAAAAATGACATCTGGAAGAATTTGACCTTTGGTGGAAATAAATAATGATGATGATAATTTGTTATGAAGATATGTACTAGTTTTAGATTTATATTATTTGGTTAAATGATATAAATATGATGAATAACAACTTATTTGTACTGAAGGTATGATACCCAGATACCATACTGTTCACACAATATGTTTGTATAAAGATTTAAAAATAAAAAACTTTACCAAAAAAAAATACCTGACTAAGGAGAGGCATGGGCATGGGCATAGACTGCTCATCTGTTTTAAATAGTGGATCTAGACAATTGTATTTCTGTTTATTTTAATTGTTGGAGCAATCGTGTTTTGAAGATTTTGAACTGTCAGTATAACCATTCTCAGAAAGATAACTGTGGTTAAAAAGGATAGGCAGAACTTGTTACAAATAGCACAGTTATTAAAATAGTGTACAGGAAAATATTTTATAGCTAACATGAGTATAAAACAATTGATTTACAGCTTATAAAACTTGAAAAAGAAATTAATGTAGGTAGTAATATCTAAAATACTCTTTATAGGATCTATGATGGAAACTGGCAATAAAATGGAACTTTAAACTGTATATTTTTTTAGATTTATGAATTGTTCCATTAATATATTCTATTACAGTAATATATTTAGACATACAGTGAACTTTAGTTTATTAGATCACATGAAGAGAGGGGTCTGCTTTATTCCTTTTTTTTCATTTTTCAGTAATTTATATTCCATTTACCATGTTGCTTGGCATTCCTTTCTAGTTTAATGTGATTCTTGGTCTTCTAATGTAATATAATATATAGAAAATATTTAACTATGTAAAACTAATTAATGGTAATGTTAGAAAACTATAACCACTGTGATACTTTAAAATCTCAATTCAATTGTAACCTATTTCTTTTTTCTTCTTTTCATGCTCAATCTTGTTTATTTGTTTTCTTGCAAGGTTTTGTCTTATTCCTGATTGCCTGAGAGAAAAATCAGAGAGTATGTCCTCATGACAATTTTTATTTGCATGATGTCATTACACAAATTGGACAAATTGCCATGAAAATTTGTCCAATGCATATTATGTAATTGTATTACTGCCCAGTAAATCAAAGTTTCAGTGTATGCTTATGTATAACACCAAGAACCATGTAATAGTGTGCCATGAAGATTGTTGCATGTATGTAGTCTCAAAAACCATAAAAAAGAATCTTGGAATTTATGGTATTCTTGCCTCATTCAATGATTATTCATAATTTCCATTCAATGATTGTTCATAATTAATTCAACACATGACAATTTTTAATTAGCATGGGAAAACAAACTATTTCAGGAAGTTATGAGCTGTCTCCTCTCTGGAGCATCTCCTTAAAAATACAGCATAGCTTTCATTGCCCAGTGAAGGGTTCTGATAGTTGAGTGACTTCATAGAATTAGTATGAGTTATAATTGTGGTGGCACTAGACATTGTATAGCAGTATAGACATTGTACAGATCAGTGTTTCTCAATCTTAATGACTTTAAGATGGGTGTACTTTAACTCTAAGAATTCTCAGCCAGCATGGAGAATTCATGGGAGTTGAAGTCTACTCATCTTCAAGTTGTCAAGACTGATAAACATTGCTGGAGGCAATAGCATGAGCATACTTACGGTAAGTTGCCTAGAAGATGGATGGGTGATAATGATTACTGTGGATCTCCATAGATTCAGTCATGGGGATTGCTATCCAATCTGGAAATGATAGGGATTAGAATATTCAAAATGTGAAGCAGATGTCCTACCTCTAAACCTGTAGGCAGCATAGGTTTTGGGCTTTTGTGGATCCTTCAAAATACTGATTGGCTTTCTTCTTTAATTTATCTTGAAGTATGCACATGAGCAGTTTGTAACCTGTTCCATTGTGAGTACCTGGTAATGACTTTGATGCTATAACTTAGCTCCTCCATCTTCTTTTAGCAATAATGTAGCCAATTTGATTTCTTCTATAATCCAGCCTCTAGCCCTCTGATTTCTTTGTGGTCTCAAGACTAAGTGCTAACCAGGACTTACCCTAGATAGTGATAAACTCCCTTGCTATAGACAGCTGGATGGAGCTGAGTATTTATGCCCTTCATGATGCCACGTGGAATTCACAGCAACATTTCTTCTTTATGCCCTAGGAGAAAAACATCTGCCACTACATAGGATTGAACTCTCAACCTTCTGAGTGGGAGGCAAGCATCTTCACCACTAGATGACCACTCTACTTAACCTAAATGGCAATAGTAGGGAGAAACTGGGAAGATGGAGAAGGGGCTACAGCTAATTTGGGTAATTTGGGTAGCATTGCAGGGGTTTAAATAATTTAAACAGGAAGTTCTAGAATAGTTAGCAGGATAACATTTGTGATCAACATTCTCATTTGAACAGCTGTCCTTCCCAAATGTTTTATTTTTGGCAAGCACTTTCCACTCTATTTTGCGTTTTAAGAAAGCAGCTTATTGCAGAGGTTAAGGTCTTGGAGTAGAATCAGGAAGTCCCAGTTTCAAATCAATGTCAGCATGAAGCTCAGTTGGGTGATTCTGAGCCAATCATCATCTTTATGCTCCAGTTTATATTTTAGCCTGTGGTGAGAAAAATGGAAGATGGGAGTGCTTCATCTGCAGGCTTGTGCTTCTAGAAGAACAGCTTCTTCATACAGCTAGTGAATGAATGAAAATCCTGAGAGTTATTCAATTTTTATTCATGCATTCATTTATTTAGCTAAATTACTTTTTTAATGTTTCACTTTTCTTCCAGCATGGCCTATCTCAAATTGGCATACTTGATTAACAAGTAGTTTTCCATCGTAGCATTAATCGGACTAGCTTAGTTTTAGCATTGTGTGACTTCTGGTTGTGTCCATCAGCCCCTCCAAACAACCTTATTGATGAGCTGTGCATGGATAATCATTCCATAGATGACACCCCTTTATCAACAAACCTGTGAGGTAGGTTGGGCTGTGAAAAACCTAGCTTTCACTGCTGTGGGATGGACTTGAACCTGTATCTCCATGGTTCAATCCAACATCTTAATCACTACCCTACACTGGCTCTCACTCATTCTATTCATTCTTTTTGAGTAAGTTCTCCTCCACAGAGAAATATTTTGTACTGAAAATATACATATCCTATTTAAATGTACAGTCCACCTTAGTTAGGAAATGCTGGAATAGCATCCAAATGTTACCTTATACTCATTCTAATGATCAGTATAGATAACAGTGCTAGAAACATGTGGAAAGATTTTGACAATATATTATTTCCTTTCCATGTGTATCAGCTCTTACAAATGGAATTTAGTCAATGAGTTATATATGAGTTATATGAGCTACCTTAAGAATAGAGTATGGATACTCAGTGGATTGTATGTGACTAGAAGGCTGTATTTCATATAAACTAGAAACATGATTAGTCATATAATCTATAAATCCCCCAGATGGTCCAGGGTACAGCTAACTCCTCATCTGAAGTATATAAATCCAAGTTGCACCCAGGCAACTAAGAAAACATCTGGCCTCATTTATATGTTCCCCATGGGATGTATAATAAAATGTATTGAGAAGCTTTGGAAATGTTAAGGATTTCAGAATAATCCTGGTGGATTTGTGATATTGATTCTTGCAACTTTTAATTATATCTTCATTTTCAACCCTATCTGAAGTCTAAATTGTTAAAAGGACCACTGACATCCTGTTTGATAGTGAAACTGATCAAATCTTATGAACTTCCCCAAAATGTAAGATGAAGGAATACTAAAGACGGGAAAATAGAAACATGGATAAGGTTGAGAGTCCATCTGATACCCAATACTATAAAAATCATGTTGAATCTTCTCTAAACCTAACCTTACTGATGCAACCTTCTCATGACACCTTCTGAGTTTCAAGCTCTACCTTGATGGTTGTTGGTGATTTTGATGATTGTTTGCCATTCATTACTGTTGCTGCTGAATAGCGACGTGACATGGTTTTGACTGCTTTGGCAATTCTGTTGACCTGTTGCATTAATCATATTTTCGATTCAGTACAAATTTTTAAAAGCAAATTTTTCTTGAATAATATTTGTCAGTTCTGCTGCAGATATCTGCAAATAGGCACATTAATGCAGCTGATAGTGCCAGGCAGACTGCTGAAAAGAAAAGGGGTTGCAACGTAGTTTAATGGCCTGACATTTGTCTTCTCTTATTTGTTATTATTTTTATTTATTAATCAAATGTATACATCCGCCCATCTCACAGAAAGAGACTCTGGATGTGCAACGATACAGTAAAACAGTAGAAATATAAACCATTATATAACATTTGTTAAAAGCATTTAAAACGATAAGAACAAAACTAAGAAAAAAAGTAATAAGCAGAGGAACATTAACAAGGGACCCACCTAACTAATTCACCCATCCTCTGTGATCCTCAGGCTTGCTGACATAGCCAGGTCTTGAAGGACCTTTGGAAATACAGGAGTGATGAAGTTGACTTTATCTCTGAGGGAAGAAATTTCACATTATAGGCACCATGGAAGAAAAGGCTTGCTGTCTAGGGCCTGCCAAATGAACCCATAACATGCCCATTCATTTGGATGGGGAGATGAAATCAGGAAGAGGCAGTCCTTCAAATAACCTAGTTCCATCCCATGGAGAGCTTTTGTCAAGAACCAAGAATGACTTATGGAGTTACTTAAGAGCTGTTTCCTTCACTGTTCTTCACCTACAGACAGAATCTTGCCAGACTAAAGCAACTATTTGTGTAACTACAGATATACTCTGGGAAAAGCTAGGGAAGAGCTGTTTTAACTGTCTTTCTTGCCAATCAAATTTTCCAAGTTACACTGCCCCTTTATCCTCTGGAAAGCAGCCCCTCCCTCCCTCCAGACTTCATTCAACCACAACTTTAAAGATCAACACTAACACTTTAGTGCTATACACTATTTCTACTTACACCAGATGAGATGGGCAGTTAGAAATGTGATAAATAAACAAACACTATAAACTGATTGATATACAAGGATTATTAGTGTATCTCCAAACCCAAATTTCATTTTTTTTTCCCGGCTCCCAATTTTACTGCCAGCTTTAGTGCTGTGACTTTTTATGTTATATTCTGCTACCCAGATGTCATCCAGCATTGTAGACAATGCTACATTAGAAAGTTATTTCCTACCCTAGCAAAGCTTAGATGATACGATAGCTGTAGGCAAATTAACTGCACTGTTGTTCCACTGGCAGAAAACTCATTTTCATTTTGATATTAGCTCTCGGTATGTTATAAATCCATCTTGTAATATTATTAAAGGAGCAGATTTAAAAGGGGAGGTGAGGTGAAAGCATTCACTGAGCACATGGCAGAGTGGTGCCTCCAGCACTTAGGAAGAGGGAGGGACTTAAAATGAATGCAAATTTGCTTACATCAATTCTGCACAACTGGAAAAATGGGTGCATCCCTGCTGCTCTTGTTAGGATAGCTACTATTTTATGTTTCAGGGTTATAGCACTACGTGGAATGAATTGCCAAGCAGATTCCCAAAGAGAAAGAAGATACTAAACAAAGGGATAAAAGAATCCAAAACATAGGTTGTTCTACATTTTTTAGTGAAGCTAGATGGAGGTTTGACAGCCGATGAGAATGATAACCCTCTTCCCTGCTTCTGACATCTAAAGATTCTCAGGGTTGGTTCCCTTGTCCTATTACTGTAGGAACAGGCATTCTCCTGGGGACCTGGCTAACAAGACTTGTAGGGCTTCAGAGATATGCAATAGGATTTTGAATTTTGCTTCTAAATGAAAAGAAACCAGGAGCTTGTGGAAATGTTTTCCTAGAAAGCCATCTCAGTTTATAAGTTTAGGTTCTTCTGAAATAGCTGCACTTTGTGGATTGCTTTCAAGGAGAGCTCCCTAAGTAACAAATTGTAGTATTTGCCTAAGAGCATGA
The DNA here is from genome assembly GCA_032468155.1 of Oxyrhabdium leporinum. Classification (NCBI taxonomy): domain Eukaryota; kingdom Metazoa; phylum Chordata; class Lepidosauria; order Squamata; family Cyclocoridae; genus Oxyrhabdium; species Oxyrhabdium leporinum. Next base: position 48,990 of record JANHFL010002687.1, on the reverse strand, counting down.
GAGTGTAGATCCTTGCCCAGACTAACTCTAGAAGAAGTCAAAACTTGAACAAGAGCTTAGAAGAGTGCAAGGCACTCTGTGTCATTGAAACCACCTGTTAACTTGGCTGATAAAGCTCAACCTGGAAACATTTCAAAATTAAACGTTCAGAGTCAATGTCCTTCAATCTAGGTCATATTTGTATGCTCAAGCCATGTCATATCGTATCATATATCATATAAAATGTGATTATAGATTCATGGAATCATAATAAATGATAGAACTAGAAAGGATTCATTAAGGAGCTCCCTATGAGATGCCAAATGCTTAATCCTTCAAATCATGGAGCATTCAGACAACCAATTAAATAAATTAAGGCAGTGGTTCCCAACCTGTGCTCTGCGGATCCCTGGAGGTCCACGATGTTGTCACAGAGTGTCCACAAAATCTTGAAGAAACGTTATGATTTAAATTTTGAGTTAAGTCTTGGGCGTCTGTGCCATGGTCCATGGCCACAAAAGGTATTTAAAAGGGATCTGTAGTGAAGAAAAAATTGAGAACTGCTGAATTAAGGCATTTCCCCACTTCTGCATTCACCTCTTGTTTGCTCTCATCACTTGTTACTAGTCTATTTGGGAAAGTTGAAGAATAAAAAATGAATGAAGAAACCTGGGAATTACAGGTTGCTTTTGAGATGAGCAATATCTTCTCTTTTCTACTTTCTATTTTCCTTTGCATTAAGTTTAGATTAGGTTAAGGATGCTGGGGAATTTTGTTGGGTCTCATATTAAAATGAACCAGTTGATTCTGTATTTCCTGAATTCATATGGGTAAGGGAATGCAGTTATCTTCTGAATGTGGCAGTTCTTCCAGTCTTTCAAAGCAGGTTTTGGCTCAAGAAAAGTTCTTTCACACACATGCACATCCATTTTGAAAATAATTTCAGAATGTATTTTGCTATAAAATCTGTAAAAACACATTGAAATAATGCACAATGTGTTTGAAGTAGGATAATTTAATCTTGGTCATTTGAGAACACAGGGTTGATCTGTTCGATAATCTATTGGCTTGGGTTTTTTTGACTGTCCATGGTATTTCATGAAGTCTTCTCCAAGTTCAAAGGTATCAATATTCTTCCTATCCTGTTTCTTTAAAGCCCAGCTTTCACTATGATAGAGGTTCACATGGACTATTGCCCGATTTTGATCTTTGTAAGTATAGATACAGCATTTGCATATCTTCATCTTTCTTTGAAGTGGATTGGAAGAAACAGACCAAAGAAAGCACTTGTTTGCCTAATGCATAATTAACTTGTGGACTCATGTGATGTAGGCCACTATCTTGGACGGCTTTAGGAAAAGAATTAGATAAATTAGATAAATCCACAGTGAACAGTTCTATCTAGTGCTATTAATCTTAAGCATCAGTGTTACTTCTGGATTGGGGGCAGTATGCCTGTATGTACCAGTTTCAAGGGAATAATGACAGAACAGATGTGTGTTTCTGTTTTCTGCTTGCAAACACCTCAGGGGAATCTGGTTGGCTACTGTGAGAAATAATATGGTGAACAAGGATGGTTGTTGGTCTAATCACCAGATTAAGCATTAGAAACAATTTGACAAGCAAGTCAATTGGTAGAAATCCACCTATGTTGAAGGACTCCAAGACCTGGAAGCCATGAAAGTTTATCGTATGATAGATTCTGTGCCTTTTGTAGGCCAGAAATTAATAAACGGTAAATGAATGAATTTGGTCATAGTGCTACCACATAGCTACAACTGTAGAAATACATTCTTTGGCTGTTCTGCATTCCAGGCTGGACTGGAAATCATTATTCCCCCCAGCAAAGGGTTAACTTATAGAGTTTTTAAGTTCATAAGCAATACATGTAGTCCTCAACTTACAACAGTTCGTTTAGTGACTCTTCAAAGTTACAACAGTACGGAAAAACGTGACTGAGGACTATTTTTCACAGCTACAATCTTTGCAGCATTCCCATGGTTCCTGTGATCAAAATCCAGGTGCTTGTCAACAGGTTCATACTTATGACTGTGTCCCAGGGTCATGCGATCCCCTTTTGCGACCTTCTGACAAGCAAAGGCAATGCTGAAGCTAGATTCACTTACCAACCTGGTTACTAACTTATCAGCTGCAGGGATTCACTTCACAACTGTGGCAAGAAAGGTCGTAAAATGGGGCAAAGCTCACTTAACAAATGCCTCACTTAACAACATAAATTTTGGGGCTCAATTGTGGTTGTAAGTCGAGGACTACCTTTACAAGATGTAAGATTTCACTACATATCTCATCAGTCCCACCAAATTCTTTTTTAAGGGTCAGTTGCAGCGAGATTATAGGAACATTTACAATGTAGAAAAAGGGAAGCAGAGTTCTGGGAAATTGCAATTTGACTTATGTTGGTTTGTTTTAATTTAGTGGAACAAAATACGCAGCAATGCATGTTATGGTATTTTCAATTCCCTCATCTCAGTTCTGGAAATCTGGAAGAATGAAAATGGCTTTTTTCTTTTTTTAAAAAAAACCCGGGAGGGGACTGTGTTTTAAAAGTTAAAATCTAAGCCCAAGATAATTTATCTTTTCATAATTGACCTTTAATTGAGTCTGATCTTTGATGAAGCTAGAACTATTCTGTATGGAGAAGGATTGATTCTTCAGCTTGGGTTTTTGTAGCCTATAATCTAATCTGTGGAATGTTGCCTTTGTCTGCTTTCTTTGACATAATTATTCATTTCCAGCTTCTTCAATGAGCACCTCGCTCAGTTTGAGAGGTGTTTGGGATGTCCATCTTCGTCTAAAGCAGATACAGGACAGAAAGGAGGAAATGCTGGGAAAAGAAACCCGAGACATCTGTGTGTAATGCACCCAATCTTTCTAAAAAGCAGCTGTTAATAAAAGCAACTCTAAGGTCACAGCATCATTTTAAGGATCTTTAAAGCAAGGATAAATATAAGAGAACTTTGACCTGTTGTGTGCTGTTAGAAATTAATTAAAACCTCTAGCTGGTGTTATTTCAGCTTTGGAAATCTAAACTGCCAAGAAGAAAATCTAAATTGCTCAGCATCAAGGCAGATTTAAACAAAAACAAAAACAAAAAACAAAAACCCTACTGCCATCTTGCTTTAAATCTTTATTGTATGGTACAAATATTCTTCTAAAAATCTTCCTTTCTTGAAGCAGATCATTACCAATGTCTGGCTTCCCAGCTTTCCTGATAAATTATCCTCCTGTTTCACTTCAAGCAGAAAAACCTCCTCCACCAATAAGCGTCAACTGTCATTTCTGATCACTTGTAAACAGTCAGACATCCTTTGAACATTTCTCTTTGGGAAAAAAGGATTCACTTCCTCCCTTCCACGGTCCCCTCCTCTTGCCCCCCACCCCACCCGCAGTGGGAAGTTGCCAGCAAAG
>JANHFL010002687.1:34441-45482 GCA_032468155.1 Oxyrhabdium leporinum | reverse complement strand
GGGAAAAAAGGATTCACTTCCGCCCTTCCACATTCCCCTCCTCTTGCCCCCCCCCCCCCTCAGTGTGAAGTTGCCAGCAAAGCTGACAGCCTGGTTTTAAGTTGTTTTATTGAAACGGATAAACTGTGGAGTTGCAGACTGTTGTTGTTGTCATTGTTGCGATAGAGCTTGAGGGATGTTCAGTATGTCATTCATTAACTCATCCACACAAAGCAATCTCACTTTTTCTTCCACTTTGCAGCAAGAAAGTCCCGGTTCAAAAATATACAAAATTACTGTCATCTCCCAAATCAACAGCTTGCCCTGGATTTGACAAGCACTTACACAGTGGAAGTGTACAATTAGAGGAAATAACATGGAGGCAAGGAGCATTGTGGCTTGTGTGGTTAGGACGCCAGGTTGAAGATTAGCAAGTCCACGTTTGAAACCCGAGTGCTGCTGTGGGGTTGTGTGAACTCCCGTCCTTCGCTCCAGATCATGCTGGTGACCTGACAGGAGCCCCCAACTGGGCATCTCCCGGGCAACGGTGATATCACCAGCTAATCATTTCAACCCAGAATCTCTTGGTGCTTCTGACATGAGTGCAATGCAATATGGAGGCACAGATTTAGAAGCACCTTGGCAAAGGATCTGCTTTTTCTAAATGGTGTTCCTGGCCACAGTTATAAACTTCCCATAAGTCTCTTGAGCAAAGTCATATTGAGTGCTGTAGAGGGTTGTGAGTATTGTCGATGATAGGCAGCTCCTCAAACCCAACTGTGCAACTTAATCAGAGTTTTAAAACTTGGCAATTTTAAGATGTGTGGATTTCAACCACCAGAATTCCCTAGCCTACATGGGAAATTAAGTTGCCAAATTTGAGAAACGCTATCTAGATGAGATTAGAAATGTTGGTTTGATCAATCTTCTCCTCTGCACGGAAGGAGACAGGGAGAAGGGCTAGGGGTGACATGATAGCAGTGTTCCAATATCTAAGGGGTTGCCATAAAGAAGAGGGCATCATTCTCCAAAGCACCTGAAAGCAGGACAAAAAGCAACGCATGGAAACTAATCAAGGAGAGAAGTAACCTAGAACTAAGGAGAAATTCCCTGACAGAACAATTAATCTGTGGAACAACTTGCCTCAAGAAGTTGTAGGTGCTCCAACACGGGGAGGTTTCTAAGACAACCATTTGTCTGAAATGCTGTAAGATCTCCTGTTTGAGCAGGGGGTTGGACTAGAAGACCTCCAAGGTCCATTCCAACTCTGTTATTTTGTTATTCGTTTCAGACACTAACAATCCAGGCCAGATGTGTTTATAAATGCCTGGATTAGGAGAGATAAGAATGGATGGTATACTATGATTGTTGTTGAAGGCTGCAGTCTAAAATACCTTTACAAGGAATGAATCCACTAACACTGAATGATAGAATGGGTGAGATCTACATCTGAGTGAACATGAAATGTAAACTGTTACTGCTTCCACCTCCCTTTCCTTTTTCAAACCTTTTCTCTCACACCCCCCCCTTTGGGGATGGGTGAGTTTTTCTCAACAAGGATGATTTCACTCTCTCTTTCTCACAATTCATTTATTTTATTTCCAGTCCTCCACGTATCTGATTCAACTGTAATAGGCTGACCGCATTTGACCTGTAACGAAAGCTTTATTAAATTGTAAGCCTCAGCCTGGAATGAGGTTAAGACCCACCGTCAGAGAAGGCTTCTCCTGGAAAATGGTTTCCTCTATTATCCTTCTGGTTGCTTTAAGATACATTGATCATGTCACACATGGAGATGCTTCTGAAGTTCTCCTTGCCTGAATTGCTTCTCAAGTATTAGATTTCTGAGGTGTCTGGTCTTCTGTCTAGAATAGATGCGTTCGGAAATATTCACCGTTTCTCTCTCTGTATTACAGAAATGCTAGGTGCAGTACATACTTGCTTTTGGTTTTGTCTCCTGGTTCTTCCTTTACCTAAAACATTGTGTACCTGTATACATACGTGCACGTTGTGTATAAGATAAATGACGTGGAGGAAGCAAAAGCTGAGGAAGCTGAGATGATGAATTTCCAGAATTTGAAAGTTTCCCAGTTAATCAAAAATCAGAAATAAATTATTGGAATCAAAGAACAGGATAAAAATACCACTCTTTATGATCGTAACATGCATTGCTTCAGTTACTTCCCCCTCAAAGTAATAACGCTTTCTTTTTTCCTACTAAGCTTCAGTGTCACGACAAAGAGGCGGAAGATTCCCCCAGCAAATGGAGATCTGAGGAAGAAATGGCAATTGAAGCTGCAATCCTCAAGAAATATTTTCAGTGAATGAAGAGGTAACTATTCCTTGCATAGAGAATTATACATTTACTTATCGTATATTATAGGAATTATGTATTACAGTATATAACTATTGTCAACTCTGAACCTGGCTGAAGCCATCTTGTGCTGCCTCATAGTTGCCAAGAAGCCTGAGAGGGGGAAGGGAGGGTGGAAGTAAGTAGCCCAGGCTGCAGTCAAAACAAAATGCTTTCTGTGGGAACCAAGGTCATTGAAACAGGCAGCCTTTGAAAGAGGAGAAGAGCCTGCCTTCCATCTTTATTGGACAAGGTGACCGATGACACTTGGGAGGGGAGAGTTTGATTATTTTAATTAAGTGAAAACCGTGGGAACTGTCAGAGTTGATTTTCACCGGCTCTGCCGATATGATATGTCCAATAAGCATATTCTTTGAGGAATCTACGTGCCTTGGAGTTATGCTTTTAAAGGGTGCATTACTCGGAACCCTGACACCTATATCTTCCCACTTATAAGTAGAACTCAAGTTAAGTTCACTCATTCAGTGACCATTCAAAGTTACAAGTAGTGCTGAATGCGGGGACTTATAACCGAGCCTCACGGTTCCAGTGAGCTCTACAGTTCCAACCATTGCAATGTCCTTGCAATCACATGACTGCATGAATCTGGGACTCTGTGGTGGCGCAGTGGTTAGAATGCAGTATTTCAGGCTAATTCTGCCCAGAGTCAGGAATTTGATCCTCACCAGCTCAAGGTTGACTCAGCCTTCCATCTTTCTGAGGTCGGTAAAATGAAGACCAAGATTGTTGAGGAAAATACGCTGACTCTGTAAACTGCTTAGAGGGGGCTGTAAAGCACTATGAAGCGATATATAAGAAAGTGGTATTGCTATTGTTCTGTGCCCAGTTCATGATTATGACACTTCAATGAGCCGTGGTCACCTGATTGTGACAGTATGGGAAGGGAGGTGTACAGTATTCCACCCTATCCCCAAATACTCACCTGTACTCTATAGCAACTATGTCTAGCACCTCCCTACCATCCTGCATTGCCTACATACTCACCCACCATCCTGCTTGCCTGGGACCTCTGCCTCTTCCCACTTAACAACCCAAATGGGCCTGCAGTCATGACAGTAATTGGGAATGCTGGGATTGCTGTTACTAAGCAATGCAGTCATATGACATTGCACTTTACAATCTCATTGTTTAGTGATAGAAATTCCAGTCCCAATTGCCATTGTAACACCTATGTGATTTGTAGAAGGGTAGCCATGTTAAAGTATTGTGGGAAAAACCGACTATAAAAATGACTATAAGAAACGTAATAAAAATCTACGACTATGTTTACAATGAGCGCATTACTAAATAACAATTTGTGGACAATATTGTAGTATTCTTGTTATAATTTCTAAAATTTGGGTAAATTATCTTTCAGTGGACAAATCAGTCAGTTTTGTAACATTTGTCATTTGGCTCCACTTCCGAATCACATTAAGAATTTGATTAAAGAAAATCCATATCTCTTTTGTCCAGAATTTTCATGCATTGATATTATTTGGAAATTTCCCTTTTAAAAATAATCTTTCTATTTCCCACTGCCATATGCATTGCAAAGCAGAACTTTTTAAATGCATGCTTTATTTTTTGAGTTGACCTCAGAATTTGAGTGGCATTCAAGCATTCTTCGTTCATTCCTAGCTATAGTAACATGATCAAGCATAAAGATTTTAAAAGTGGAACGAGGGACAAACTCTTGTCCATGATAATATTAGAAGTTTTTGAGCCAAGATGGGAGAACTAGAACCAGAATCCCCTAGCCAAGTATGTGGACTTGCTAACCTTTCATACATAACATTTCAGCTATGCTGGCTGGGGAATTCTGGGAGCTGAAGTCCATACATCTTCAAGTGGCCAGTTATTATTATTATGTCTTTATTCATCTAATAACTGATGTTTATGTGTTGGCTAATCATTGTCTGAGCTAGAAATATAAACAATGAGCTTCCAATTGTTTTTAAATCAGCCATTTTCGCCTCCCAGTTATGAGATTTAGATGAACATTTGAGATGAAATGATATGTGTACTAAGTATTATGTTTTTTTAGGAATTACTTTCCATTACAAGACCAAATCTCTCTGTCAGGATCCACTGAGCTTCTTTGTAAATTTATAGTCATGGCATACCAACAAGAGATAGTGAAGAATATAAGGAGCTGGTGGGGATGCCTCTTCTAGGAACAGTTTTCCCTTTGTAAAAATGCTTTCTAAACAAAAATGAGCAGGATTAAGGCCTTAAGGTTGCCGAATCCTCAGGAAATTAAAAAGGCAAAGGTACATTGTGGAGATGTAGGGCAAGTGACGGACAACCCATAAAGACACGGCAGGGTGCGTAATCCAAAGAAAACAGAATTCTAAATTCTTGCCCTTTTTGATTTTGTTTGTTTGTTTGTTTCAATTAATATGGCTGTTTGTCTCAACCTTGTCACTCTCTGGGCAGTGAACAGCAATTAAAATTAAATGATCACTGCAAAAAAAAAAAAGGTCATAAAATACAACTCGCAATCATGATGGGCACTTATTTACATTCATAAGTCCAGAACTGGGCACTTATTTACATTACAGTCATAAGTCCAGAACTATCTGTAGGTTTTCACAGAAACTAGAGGACATGCTACCAGAAGGCTTGAAAATGTACCCTTTGAAAGAGTGGAAAAGTGTTCTTAGAAAAAAAAAAAAACCAAAACAGCTTCTTTTGAGTTTTATCTTCTGTCCTTTTTCCACCACCGATTTGCAGCATTCCTACAGTAAAGTTTTATAATGCTGAATCAGAACCAGTTATTCTTCTCACATCACAATCAGCTTTCTAAACTCAACTCAGCTGCCCTGGATTAGCTAGCCAATTGTGCTTAATGAGCTTTCACTGTGGACAATAGGATCACAACATGAGAAATCACATTCTAATTAAAGCATTATTTTTTTTAAGGAAAAATAACTGAATTGCAATTTTTCTTTTCTTCCATTAACACATTTGAGCATCAGCACTTCCTGAACCATCCAGGTCAAGGAGGTCTTGAGGAACTGCAGATTGCTTTCTTTCCCATTAATATGAGCGATGGGGAAGGGAAGAAAATCATCTGAATATAATAAATAAGCACTTAATTTATCCTAACGGTGCCTTTGCAAGCTTTGCACTACTGCCAAGAGTTATTCTAATTTTTTATTTTATTTTCAATGTGCTTTCAGAATAGCTGATAGGCAGGAGATCAGCCACATTTCATATTTATGCTGGAGGCAGTACTGTACACAGGAAAAAGAATCCCTGCGGATTTGGGGGTGATAATCAGATACAATAGGACCATGTCAACTTCATTCCATCTCTTTCATAAACTTTAGCGCAGTCTCTCCCTGTCTGATATCCTCATCGATGGGCATCCAAGAATCCCAAGATCATATGCTTCCCAATCTTAATAAAGGAGAATATTTGTAGCACAGGTTAAAATGAAGGGTCCTTGGTGCTCTCTGCATGTGCTTGTTTTCTTGCAGACATTTCATTACTCAAACTAGGTAATGAAACCTGCAAACCACTGTCTCTATTTCCTGCGTTGGATGAGGAGAGAAAATCTTTCTCCTTCTGTCCTGGCCACTTTTTACAGAGGCCACGACTGAGAGAGTTTGAACAAACTGCATCACTATTTGGTTTTGTGGCTGCAGTGCCTCAGATACTGTCCATATAGACAGTGGTAAGGACAGCTGAGAAGATTATAGGACAGCTGAGAAGATTATAGGATTTCGGTAGGACCATGTCACTTCCTGTAATTCAGGATACTGCTTATAATGATTATGTGCTTAGAGCTCAAAGCATTGTTAGAGACCCCACACACACACACACTTTACGGTCTGTTTCTGTTGCTCCCCTCTGGGAGGAGGTTTCAAAGTATTCCTAGCAGGACTACTAGATTGTGTTCCCTATGCCACACATCTGGTAAACTCACAAGTTTTGTTTCTCTCGCCATGTACATGTATACATCCAAACTAGACTGTGTTGTTTCTCTGTGTTGTATAATATATGTGGGTATATGCATAATTTTGTATTTATTTATTTTGTCATGTTTATGTAGTGTATATTATGTAGACGTGGTGACCCTTTGAGAGCTGTATGCAATGAAATTTCATTTTAATGTACGCCGATTAGTGTACACTTAAAGTGACAATAAAGTATCTATCATCTATCTATCATCTATCTATCTAGGTAACATCATCAGTTCTCGCAAGGAATAGCATTTGCTCTCAGTTTATATTCTAGTGACTTGCCCTGTCAATCTTTCCTGCGGTCTTGGAGGTTCTTCGGTTGAGCTCTTTATTGCTAGCTTGTTTGGCAGTTCCTTGATTGGAGTATTGTTTAATTCTTAATTGTTGGCCTGATGTTAATCTTAGAGTTCATCTACGCTCATCTGACGGTTGATTTGTTCCCTTTTCGGCTTGTTGATTGTCTCTTTTGCCCAGTGTGTAGCTATTGTTTATGTCTACATGTCCATCGATGGCTATTTTGCCAGAGTGACAGGCTTCTAGAAATTATCTAACATTTTGGGACTTGGCTTGGTCTAGGATGGTCACAGTTTTGCAGCTGAAACTATGGTAGGTCTCTCCACATCTTTTCATCATGTCTTTTGACTGCTAATTGGTATTCATGGATGCATTCTGTCAGTTTTCTACTTGTTTTCCTGCATAGTGGTTATTGCAGTCATTGCAATGTATGTTGTAGATGACTCCTTTCCCCCCCCCCCCTTCTTCTGGGGTTGTTGGATCTCCCCATTCCTGATCAAGGATGGCATTATTTCCCACCATTGAGAGATAAGAAACACATGGAAATTGTACAGTAAGTCCTTAAAACATGGTTTTAAGAACCTGAGCAATCTTCTCTGAAACATAGGAAAAGCTAGCATCTCAGTCCTGCCTTTCTTTGCTCTTTATTATAATAGCTGATAGAGATATAATAACTCATTAACTAAGTACAATCAATTGGGAATATATATATTTTTTCCCTAACCTCCGTCAAAAAAAAGTTTGAATCAATTGCTCCAATGATTTTTAAAGTCTCTTGAAGACTTAGTGAAAATGTATGCAATGGACAGTATTTCCCAAGAAAGAGAGAGATTCTCAAATTCAGTTTTTAACATTTTCCCAGCTTTCCTTAGAATAGATGCGTGAGCATTATTGTTCACATACAATCACTTCCATCCACGATTGCTATCATATGTTTTCAGTTTGGAAGAAAGGAACAAAATGTCAAACCTTTGGAGCACCATCAACAAAATGACTTTTTCTTCCTAAGTGCCATTCATCTATCTGTATGATCTGCTTGTGACTCCGTTCTGGGACTGTTTGCATATAATCCTTGCACAGATATACATTTTGGTAATCAGAGGTGGATTTCAACACACTCCAAGTCTTAAGTGCTATTAATTATTTCACCCACTCAGTCAGCCCTAAGAACCATTAATTACCAAAGAGGAATGATAGCAATCGACTCTCAAGTATAAGATTTCTAATTTCTAAACATGGGAAGGGGGGGGGGGAGGAACTCTTTGGCATTAGAAAGAATATATTTTCTCCAGGTCACCTTCAGAAATCTGCTTATACAAAGAACATGTAAGCTCACCCCCATGTGGACAACATCTGTCACTTAAAATGGCACAGGCACAAAACATTCTCTTTCAATCAGCAGTTTGATGATTGACTCCCTTTTGTTTAAACAGGTTTTCAAATTATTTAAAAGTCAATACAGAGGGAGGGGGGGGAGAAATCCCAAACCTAGCAAGTCTGCCTCACATTTTGGAGGCTGTTCCAAAGGATTTGCGGCAATAAGAAGGAGCAAACGGAAAGCAAGAGTTTATTTAATTTATTTCCTTTCAACTGAATTTCAGAAAAAGTCAATTATTAGCAAAAAAAAAAAGATGTATAGGCAAATACAATCTGGTTGTTGACAATTGCTAATCTGAACCTCTCTGGCGAAAACAGTTAGTCCTCGATTTACAACCACAGATTTCCATAAGCACAGGAAACTTTGTACCCGGTCAGATAGCAATAGCAATAAGATACCTCTTCATAGTGATTTATAGCCTATCTAAGCAGTCAGCATATTGCCCCTAACAATCTGGGTCCTCGTTTTACCAACCTTGGAAGGATGAATCAACCTCGAGCCGGTCAGAATTGAACTACTGGCAGTGAATAGTGAATTAGCCTGCAATACTGCATTCTAACCACTGCGCCACCACGGTTCCAGATATTCTTTATAGATATAAGATATCTAAGGAGTTGTCTTCTTAGCTCCTTAGCAAGTCTGCCCACTTGCTCCAGCAGAAGAGGCCTATTTTAGATCCTGTCTGCTAAATAATTTTGGGTGGTGGGGTCCAAGAAAAGAGTCTTTTCTGCTGTGGTCACCACCTATCTCCTTCACTGGAAGCAAGGTCCACTCTGACACTCCTGGCCTTCTAAAAGAGTCTGAAAACTATTGGCTAGCCAGAGAGCCCGCTAGGGGCATGCTCTTCCCCCATGGCATCCATTCTCTTTTTTAAAAAAACTTTCTATTTAATTTTCCTAATTTTAATTGCTTTAAATTCCCTTTTTTATTATTATTATATTTTAAGCTGCCTAGAATCATCATATCAGTGAGATGGGTGGGCAGATAAAAATAATAAATAAATTTAGTAAATAAAAAGTAAAATGGACATAAAGTTAAGCGAGTTATGATGCTAGTCTGGATCCCCAATAGTATAATTATATTTGTCATGATATAATTGCCACTCTGTGAGCTGAGTCGGGCTGAGAGAGAGGGACTGAGCCAAGTTATTATACTGTCACGTAGGCATGACACATCTGGATGACATGCATGCTATTATGGCAACTTCTATAAATAGATAATGCCCAAAGGTTTAATTGTAATTTTCAGCTCTGCATATTGCATTTCCTCTATTACAATCAAAAATTCTATCTTAGAAAATGCTAATGAATACTGATTGCTTAATCTTATAATTTTTGCCTCATTTACATATGGGACAAAATGTTATTGTATTTAACAAAATATCTGATTTTATATTCAATCTCTTTCAGCAGCAACACAATCTTTTCAATTAGTTCTAAAGCAGGAGAAGTGGAGAAGAGCCCCTTTTGTTCCCGGCTAACCTAGAATTGAAATGATGGAGGATGACAACACATTCAGTAAAGATACTGGATAAAACAAAGAATGTTTTATAAGTCAGAGTCTTTCTTACTTAGGTTAAGATGCTTCTTAGAGCTTTGGTTTCATTAAAATTATTTGAATTTGGGGGTGGTGTGTGAATAAATGTTTCTGAGTTGCAACATCTCAAAATATAAGTAAACATTAAAATTTTAGATAATAAAATATATTGTGAAAATATTTTATTGATGTTACTCATTGGATACATTTGCTCTTTAACATTGTAAATAGTATCTTCCATGTTTGCTTTTGTAATAGAGCCTGGAAATTTCTACCACAAACAAGTGGTAGAAACAACTTTACTGGATTGATAGAAAGGTCGCTTCCTTACCTCTATTTTAAAAGGAAAACGATTCAGTTCCAAGGGAGGGTTTTGTTGAGACCATTAGTGACACAGACATCACACTGAGAGCCCTTGATTTTGTACACTGTTTGTTTGGTTTTTTTTTATTCCAGTATAAAGTTGGTTCATTTTCTTTTCGTGTAAATGACACAAATCTCCCTTCCTGTGTGATGAAAGTCACATGCCACAAAACGGAATGCTGATTCAGCTAGTCACACAACCACCTCAAGATGTATTTCCTGGTTTAATATACTAAGGTTTGTGCATCAATTGTAAAAAGGAGAAAGAAGTCAAAAGTAAAGCAATTTATATAATATTTCATCCCATTTGAGAAATGATAATTCAGAATTCTAAAATCCTGGACAAAACCCAGAAAACAAACCAAAATGTGTGTGTGGGGGGAACAGTGCTAAAGCAGGAAGGAGGAGTGCAGTGATACTGGCCAAGGTTGGGAAACAGTTTTACAACATAGTAATTTTCAAAAACTACTGTAATGGAAGCACTGCATTTAAATACTACTTTTGCTTGAAAATCAAAATGAGAGAATATCCATGCAGGTCTAATGGCATTAAAAAGGTATCATCGGGTAATCATATACAAGCATTGACTTATGGATATACAGATTCTTGCCATATTAAACAAACAGAAAAGCAATATACTTGAGGTCAGAGATGAGCCACCCTACAACATCACAGCTGGCGTTTTGATTGCAAACTTTGTTGATTTGCTTTCCATACTTCTAATTGAAATAAACAAAGAAAAAGAGAATTCTGATGATGTCTGCATTTTTTTAAAAAAAAGTTGAAGATGCAGCAAAGACAGTATAGGAGAAGCATAAACTTTCAGAGAATGAAATATTTATAATGTAAGCCATGGATGGAGAGAAAGAGAGAGATGATGATGAGAATAATAATAGAGAGATGATATATATATATATAGAGAGAGAGAGGGATACACACACACACACACACACACACACACACACACACATATATATATATATATATATATATATATGAGAGAGATGAGAGAGAGAGAGGGAGAGAGAGAGAGAGGGAGAGAGAGAGAGGATAGATGTAGGTAGGTAGGTAGGTAGAGAGATAGATACCAATAGATAGATAGATAGATAGATAGATAGATAGATAGATAGATAGATAGATAGATAGATGGATGGATGGATGGATGGA
>JANHFL010002687.1:19061-34341 GCA_032468155.1 Oxyrhabdium leporinum | reverse complement strand
GGAGGGAAGGAAGGAAGGAAGGAAGGAAGGAAGATTGATGAGAGATAGATAGATGATAGATGATAGAACTTGTGTGAGAAAAACCAAGCAGCTTTTTGGAAGGATTTTCAAAAGTTGATCACTTCAGTTTTCCGATCTTCTCTCATTTCAATGGCTTTATATTAAATATGGAAAACCCTGGGCACAATACCTCAAAATTTACCATAGGGATCTCTAAAAGAACATAACTGACTGACTCTCTCAAATAAGAGAGAATCAGCTTGGCTGGAGACCTCCCTCTCCTCCTGGCCTCACAAGCTGGTAGATAAAGGGAAAGAGACAGAGATGAAGCTGCAGGGAACAGAAACCTTCTGAAATTAGGGTTTTGTACCTTTGAATAATCAGACTTTTTATTACTGTTAAAAGAGCATTTATTTACTGTATTTTGTTTTTAAAAAAAGAAAATGCTATGTCAGAAAATATTAAAAGGTCTTCAAATGTGCACAAACATGAAATTGGTTCAGACAGTGCACCCTTGTCCTTTTTCATATATGCAAGGTGTCTTTTCTCAGTGTTCAGCTTTTGTTACCCGCTTACAATTACAGAAAGTATCCCCAATCCTTACAGGAAGCTTTTCAGCAGGGACAATTGCTTCCTCTAAAAGCATCCAAAAAGTAGCACAAAGAAAAACAGCAATAAGGAGCGATCACAATAAAATGACATTTATCTATACAATAATGAAAAAAGTCTTGTCAACATAGAAAAATGCAAACCGATATTTCAGACTTCCGTTGGGTAGAATTTTGCTCCTAGGACAAAGGTGTCAAACTCAATTTCACTGAGGGCCGCATCATGGCTGTGTTTGACCTCAGGGGGCTGAGGTGGGTGTGGCCAGGATGGGCGTGGCCAGCATGGTGTCACCTGTGTCAGAGGCCGCCTGTGGTGGCCTGAGCACTCTGCCAGCAAAAACGAGCTCCTATGATGTCTTCCTGCAAACCTTTGCCAGCAAAACCAGAGCTCGGGGACCATGCACGGCCCTCGTGAGTGCCGTTTTCAGCTGGGACGGCCTCCTGCAACCCTCTACCAGTGAAAACGGAGCTCGGGAGGGCCATGCACGGCCCTCATGAGCTCTGTTTTCACTGGCAGAGGCACCATGGGCTGGTCCTTCACTATTTCCAGAGCAGCCCCATGGGCCAGATCTAAGGACCCTATGGGCCAAATATGGCCCCCAGGCCTTAAGTTTGGCACCCCTGTCCTAGGATAATGTTTGCCTGCACAAAGTCAGCTGTGTGACCTTGGACCAGTCACTCCTTCTCAGCCCTAGAAAACAGGCAATGGCAAGCCATTTGTGAAATCTTGCCAGGAGAACTACTAAAACTTGTCCAGGTAACCACCAGGAGCTAAACATTGACTGAAAAGCATATACATGCACCCCAAGGCTATGGTTAGCCATTTTAGTGTGTGAACATAAGAATGAGTTAAATTTAACTTAAGTGTCATTTGCCTTAAAGATAATCCATAAAGAAGAGAGAGTAGATCAATAACACAAAACATCCTCAGAAATTAAATCAAAGCCTCTTTTTTCACCAAGATCTGCCTTGTGATTGGAGGAAGGGATAATTAGGAAGAGGAGCACCAATATCTATAGAAGATCCATCTTCTAAAGAAGCAGCATGAATAAGTGGCAGCAACACAGCATTTTGGCCAAGTACCGTAGAAGTTTATATGAAGCAGTTTTCTTTTTTATCCTGCAATAATAGAATAGTGATGCCTTATATCTGGTATCAGACTGATATTTGGCAGGAGAACAAAAATTATCTCTCTGCTTGGTTTTCAAAATAGAATTAATTAATTAAAGCTAGTTAATTAATTCCCCAATTCCATAATACCAAAAGATGAGGAGATGAGCCTTCAAGAGTGGCCAACGAGACTATGGCAAAAATTGTTCCTTGAGGTACAATTAGTTGACTGTTTAGTGCTCCCCAAAGTCATGTTGATTAGAAGAAACCTTAAAAAGATGACTTTCCCAACATCTCTCCGAAGGGCAAGACTAGAAAGAAGAATAAGAAAGAGAAGAAAGCCTCAGGGCCTAACTATTATTATTATCTCTACTCAGAGCAGGAATACTCACAATCCCAGTCTCATCACTTTCCTGCCTCCAATGCAGCAGGCTGAGCAGCCCTAATAGGTGGGGAACAATGCAATGGGATAATGCAACGTTCTCAAAGCTGAAAACCTTATTCTGTGAACCCAAATCAATCTCAGTGTCATGTTGCGAGATCCAGTCTGAGCTGGTCACCAGGGCCAAAGGTTTATTCTTCCAAGCTTTTGGGATGATGCTGGAGCCCATCATTAGGGAAGTTGAATTCTCTCTCCAGAATATAGAACAGTTGAAAGCTTGGAAAAATAAACCTTTGGTCCCGTTGACTGACTCAGACTGGATCTCGCAACATTATCTTGGGGCACCTGTATTTACCTTCATTTGTCAGTGTCATGTAGACATGCAGAAGTTTTGTGTCTCATTAAAACATCTGCCCTTGATCTATAATCATAAAAAAAGAGCAGAAGCATTAAATAATGGAGTAGGAGGTGGATAAACATTCATAGAGTTGTTCCCGTATGGTGTATAATGGCAATAGTGAATGAACCAGGAGGAGGAATCTTCAGTTGGAGACCCACCATGGGCGAGTAGGAAGAGAGAGCTATTGGCTGGTGGAAGGGACTGGAATTTTTGGACAGCAGACAAGATCTCAGAAAAGACAATGGTTCTAAAATCCAAGAAGCTCAGAAAAAATATTTTTTTCTGCCTTCCCAGTCTCCTTTCTAGGATCAAGGTAACCCTGGAAGTGAAAGGGGAGAAAAAGCTTCATGGGGATGGGTACAAGAAGGGAGTGATAAAGACAGACATTATAGAAAGCTCACTTTGAACCAGATATCTGTTAAGCTAAGGCCACTGTATATTTTAAACATCATGCTATTTAAAAAAAACTCTCTGACAGGATGGGTACATTGTTTAAAGGATCATTAAGCATGTCAACATTTGGCAGCAGACTCAAACACCAAAGAATGCTAATATGCTAATACAGATGAATAGATGCAGAACATTTAAATTTTATTTAAATTTTACAAGAGACAAAAGAGAAAAGAAAAGACAGAAATTACAGGAGGATGTCTGGCATGTTAAAAACATATTAATATCTCTTTTTTAAAGGATCTAACTCAGCCTTCTCAACCAATTGTTGGGTCCTTGAAGGATGTCAACAAGCAGAATAGGAAAGCAGACATTCTAACATACTTTTTCTCTCTTATGATTTTGGGGAATAATTTTAAAGATTTAAAATTCCTACATTTTTTCAAAGTATACCAAGATGTGGATGAGGGAGGATGATGAGTTATTGTCACACGAAGAGCTTCTATGTCTAGAATCTGGCCCTTCCCATTGTCAATCCAACACCTCAGCCACCGTGACAATAACTTTGACATCATGTTTACTGCTTCTTGCCATACCCTTTTGTTTTATGTAATTGAAAGGAGTGGTACTTAGTGCCTCCTATTTTATGATTAGCAGCTTGAAAATACTGAAATGCACATCTATGAGTGCCTGTATAAATCAATATACCTAAAAATTTTAGGATTAGATGTATGGGATTGAATGATTCCATAATCTACAAATTTCTCAAGTATACATATTTCTATGTCATGTCTTTTATGCATTTTGGTTAAATGTTTGAGATGCAACTACCTCGCAACATTCAAAAACATGCAGATATTGGCAAATATAAATATTCTATTCTATTCTATTCTATTCTATTCTATTCTATTCTATTCTATTCTATTCTATTCACTGAATTATATTATATGTACTATATTATTATATGACATTGCATTGCATTGGATTATATTAGATTATATTGTTAACTATTCATTTATAAGACCTCCTCCAACTGAAACAATGTGAATCTATATGGTGTACAGCATGAAAACAAACAATAAATCAAAAAAGAAAAAGAAACCATGCAAACAATAAACAAATCCCAAACATAAAATGGAATAAAATGGAAAATATAAAGTGGTGATCAAGCACATAACAAAACAACCACAAGGGGATTTTTTAATTAAATGATATTATATTGGGAAGTATTAAAACAGGTAAATTCTCATTCCATTCCTACTTTCAAGTACTCGTTGTTCAGAGTTGCCTTTTCAGTTCTGTTTTTACCTCTTTATAACACATTGGCATATAAACTCAAATTTTCTAGAATCTCAATATGCTGATCACATCTTTACTTGACACTAAATTCTGAGCACCAGAGCCTACCTGCAGCAAAAGAGGTTTCTAAAAACACACAAAAAACCATTCACCGTTGATAGTAATGTCTCTCTCTATTAACCAAAATGTGTATTTCAGGGACATTGAGAGAATTATTAATAGAGACTTTCTGCCTTCTTTGGAAGATCAAGTTTACTTGTTATCCTGAATGCATTGCTCTTCCCCCCCCCCCCTCTTTCTTCCCTGTTCCAACATGGGCAACTCCTGGACAGAATGAAACTAATTTGTCTATTTTCTCAGTGATATGTCACAGATATACATGGGTAACTCCCATTATAATTCCTTCCTCTGGAGAACATAATATGTTGTGTGGTTTCTGTGTAGATGTTACATCACTCTGATGTCTCACTTTCAGCAAAAGTCAGCTCTCTTTTTCCTCTTATTCTTCCAAGCCCATTCCATATAATTCAATTGAAAACAAAGTGGCTTTTTCATTAGTATCAACAGTCTATTCAGTGATCATAATTAAATATCTCCAAGAGAGGTATTTTGAGTAGGGCACAGGCTCTAGCTTAGAAGTCAGAGCTAGACAGTTTAAGCCTATACTGAATCCATCAAGGCTCTGCTTTAACACAGCCTTCAATAGTTTCAGATGTATGAGCTTAACAAATTTTCCTTGGCCTTCCTCTGTGCTAAGAATCTGAAGCAATGGTGTACAGGCTGGGAAAGGCACAGTTAAGGCTTTAGTGTTTAGCAGTGCTCAATCTATCTGGTGGCTTTGCTGGTAAGGGCTTAATCAAGGCACACTTATTTCTCTAAACATTAGGTCATTGGTCTTTTGGGGAAACATGGGAATGTGGGTTATGTTCCATTAGTACATGCTGAAGTTCAGCTTGCTATCCCATTCTGTGTCAACGGCATGGGCATGGTTCAACCCGTCTCCATATACTATGCAGGACATAGGACTTTCACAGCAGACTAACCTTTGAAAAATACCACTCTAGCTACATTTGTTGTGTTATAAATGACTACAACTAGTGTGTGTGTGTGGGGGGGAGCAGCCAAAGTGGAAATGGTAATTCCTATTCTTTCTTTTCAGGTAGTCCTTGATTGATGATCATAATTGGGATCCTGAGGCAGCTATTAAATGAGTTGCATCCAATTTTACAACTTTTTGTTAAGCTAATCATTGCCCTTGTTGAGTGAATCACGTGATCATTAAGCAAATTCAGTTTTACCTATTAAATTTGCTCGCCAAAAGCCAGCTGGGAAAGTCACAAATGGTACTCGCATGAGTCTGTAATGCTGTAATTCCAGGGATGTGCTGCTGGGGGTTCACGGGGGTTCGGGCGGACCCCTAGCAAAAATTCTGTGGGGTTCACTGAATCTCCAAGTCTCACTCCTGGCTGGCCACTCCCATCCTGCCCCACCCCACCCAGCCGAACCCACCCCAACCCCCACCCCACCCTTCCTACCTCACCCATCCCCTCACAGGAGTCTCCATGCGGCCTGTTGTGGATGCAGGTAAGTGCAGGGTGTGCATGGAGGCTGGAGAGGGAGAAAAACGGGCATCCCGGAAGTTCAGGAAAGCTGGAAATGGGCCTGTTTCCAGCCTCCAGAGAACCTCCGAAGCCCAGGGAGGCATTTTTCGCCCTCTCAGAGGCCTAGTCAGCCTCCTGCACCATGGCCATGCCCACCCAGCAACTGGGCAGCGAACCCATTGCTGAAGTTTTTTAATCCCACCCCTGTGTAATTCTCTGAAATACATGATGATTGTCAAGTACCCACGTTTTGATCCTGTGACCATAGAGATGCTGAAATGGTCATAAATGCAAGGACCAGTCATAGGTCACTTTTTTCTAGGCCATTGTAATGGTTGCAAAATGAATGATTAGTAATTAAGGTCTACCTATACTCACTTGCTGTACTGAGGGCTGCTGAATGACAAGAAAATGACCTCACTGCTTTGAAGGCCTCAAACCTATCCAGTAAATCCTCAGGTCACCAAGCAGAATGGTAAAAATCTTGGGATAGTCTATGCCAGGGGTTCCTAAACTTTTTTCCCGCCACATCTTCCTTTCATGTAATTTCTTAACGTACGCACCTCCCCTAAAACAACAAAGAATAAAATAAATGAAGCATAAATGAACCATGCAAATGATGCAACGAAACTTTGGGAAAGGTGGGTTTATTGTAAAACCATCACTAAAAGTTCTTCACACCTTCCTCTATCTGAACTTCCCCAAGAAAGAGGAAGTTCGCCTCACAGTTTGGGAAACGGTGCTCTGTGGTTTTCAATAGGTGAGTGAAATGGCGCGATCTGGTAGCATGGATCCCTGGATGTGATTAGGAAGGCAGTACCGAAGGGAAATTTCTCTGCTCATTCAATTTGGGAATGATAGAAAACATGGGAAACTGTGTTTTAAAGAACAATGTGGATGAGATTATCCAGCATATCTTCTAAATGCAAAATAGTCATGGACCAGTGACATGGGCCAGATTCAGGCTGAACATTGTAGAAATGTTCTACACAGTAACTCAGAGAAACAAGCCGGTAAGAAATAGCTAGTTAGCATCCAATTCGTTCCCTGTGAAAATATATTCCAAAATGAAGAGGAACAATCGCTTCCAACAACTACTAGCCGCAAATTATGCAAAGACATGAAAATAATTGCCTACTTTAATTATACATGCAGGCAGATAATTGTTGCTGGTAAGCACTGGCACTCTTCTAAACAGGTGATA
Organism: Oxyrhabdium leporinum; assembly: GCA_032468155.1. Lineage (NCBI taxonomy): Eukaryota > Metazoa > Chordata > Lepidosauria > Squamata > Cyclocoridae > Oxyrhabdium > Oxyrhabdium leporinum. The sequence goes on along the minus strand of JANHFL010002687.1, from coordinate 27,347 downwards.
GCAAGAAAAAGGGAGAGATTCGAGAAAGAGTAATCCATTAAATATTTACAATAGTGGGGTTTTTTCTAATGTTAACAATTAGCAAGATGTTGTTCTTTGTTTAAAAATCAGCCAGAAGAGAACAGACAAAAGTGGAAAGAAAGAATATAAGTGCAAATGTTGTTGATTGATTTAGTTTTTAATGGGATTACTTTGCTTGACTCTATAAACATAGATTAAAACTTTAAGATGGCTATTTCTAGTTCTATTCCATCATTTCTATCCTGGAGTTTATAAATCTAAATGCAGAAATTATGTATTTATGTCCCTGCATGTGTGTATATATTTTTCTAATGTACATGTGACACAAATACATAGTATTGCAGCTTCCTTGTATTCACATATCCGCATATCGTTTTATATTTAAATAACTAATTCCCCAGTTCTGCTGGTTTGGGAGATACGTTCTTGCTTACAGTTGCCATGGCCCTATAGAGTTAAGGAGAGATATTTCACAAATAACAACAAAATTGCTATAATTTAGAAAATGTAAACTCAGATATGTTCACATTTTGTGAGTGGTAGGTAGACTGAACCAATGATTAGCATAAACATCTCTGTAACATTAAACAAAGCTTTCAATATTTATAGTGTATCTTCTGCGGTTCCCTTATGTTCACATCTGCTTGGCAATAAACATGTTTTATTAAAAGGGTCTGCTCAGAGAAACCCTGTTGTTGTAAAAATAGTTTATTATATTCTTGCCAACGTACTTCAGAAATTCATTTCTTTCCAGATTTAGTCAACCGGTTTTCAATACACTGAGTTGTAGCCTTGGGTTACAAGACCTGGATATTATAAACAATAACCAACATCTTCTAAATGATAATATTGTATTCATGCACACACACACACACACACACACACACACACAGAGTATCTCATTGTTGATTGAAACAAACATAGATTTCATTTGAGAGCTTCATTCTCAAATCTTGGTTGCACCTTTTGAGAGAATCAGATTTGCAGATTAGAAAAGCCTCTGTAAATAATAGAAATAAACATCTCAAAAACACAGAAGCCAAGAGAATTGGTAATCCTGTCTGTGGGCTAGGTTCGTTTGTTTGTCTGTTTGTTTGTTTCCCTTGGATTTGATTGGGATATTTATTTATTTTTTGACCTAGTGTGAATTGCCATTTTTGTCTGTTTCTCATATCAGAATGGCAGGGAATGCTGTCACTGCTTTTGACAATTATGGCTGAAGTGCCCACCAATAGTAAAGCAGCAGATCTAGTTGTTACCATCTGTTACAAATTATATAAATATTGTTCTGGAATTGTCTATGGCCACAGTTGTAGTTCCTAAGATATCAAAATCAAGACTGCACATTCTTCAATATCTAAGAAGCTGCCACAAAGAAGAGGTAGGTCAATCTATTCTTCAAAGAACCTGAAGGCCAAGCAAGAAGCAATGGATAGAAAGTAATCAGGGAGAGAAGCAACTTAGAACTAAGGATAAATTTTCTGACAGTTAGAACAATTAACCAGTGGAACAATTTGCCTCCAGAAGTTGTAAATGCTCCAAGACTGGACATTTTTAAGAAGAGATTGGACAACCATTTGTCTGAAGCGGTGTAGGGTCTTCTGCCTAAGCAAGGAGTTGGACTAGAAGACCTCCAAGGTCCCTTCCAACTCTGTTATTCTTTTATTCCTTTGCTTATCAAAATACCTGGTATCTCTATTCCAAGGAAGATTATGCACTTCCGGAAAGTATCATAAAAATACAATTTTCAGTGATGTTAAAATGTTAACCTCTACTTGGCAGTTTCTGGAGCATTTCCTCCATGTGGGCTAGGCTAGAACAATGTTCAAATCTCTACAGAAGGATCTTTACAGCAGAATGTATTTTTGATTTAAGTATACAGAGAAAGAGTATCTCTAGACCACCACTTAACTTAAAAAAAAACCCCACAGGATATGGAAGGATTACCTGGATTTATGGCACTGCTGCAGTTTGTCTGAACTTTGGTGACCTCTGTCAGAAAAACATCACCCTTGACAGATACCGATAGGCAATATCTCCGTACTTCTAAAAGCCTCCTTAGCACGTCAAGAGACAGAGGTATAGGATTTGTGGCAGTAAGCGGTAGTCTTGTTAATCTCTTGCAGAAAAAAAAGAATCAAAACATGTGTGGCTTCTTAAACCCCAAGAACATCTCATGGCATTAATGCCTGTCAGATCAATGGGTGAGATGTATAAAATAATTTGTTTAAATAGGTGTTCATCAAACAGAGGATTTATTATAGAACTGTTTTACAAAAGAAGGCAATGACTTTGACTCATAATTCCAGTGGGTTCAGTTAGGCTTTGTCTATAGATCAGAAGACAAATCCAAAAATCCTAATGTTTGTGTCTAATTCTGAGGCACAAATAAAAAATCCAGAAAAGGCCTATAACATTTGTCAGGGTAATGATCATTTAATAGCTGACCAGCTGCTGTAATGTTGTAATGATGTAATACTGTAATGATGTAATGATGATGCAATGGTAGCAATGAGTCAGCAGGGTTACTGCTACTGCTTTAAGAGGCTGTAAATAGGAGAGACCAGGGGTGGGCTTCAGCCCGTTTGCGCCAGTTCGGGCGAACTGGATGTTAATTTTAGATCCAGCTCAGCAAACTGGTAGTTCCAACAATGGCTGGCCCTGCCCCACCCTGCTCCGCCCTTCCCAGGAGTCCCCACGTGGCTCATTTTGGATCCCAGATAAGTGCAGGGGCTGCATGGAGCCCGGGGAGGTGGAAAACGGGCTTCCCAGAGCTCATGGTGGGCAAAAGCAGGCCTATTTCTGGCCTCCAGAGAGCCTCCAGAACTTGGGGAGGTGGAAAATGGCCTCCCAGAGGCCTATGGAGAGCACAAATGGGCTTATTTCTGGCCTCCAGAGAGTCTCTGGAGCCTGGGGAGGTGGAAAACGGGCCCTTCGCTCCTAGGATGGTGCAGGAGGCCAACTAGACCACACCCATCATGGCCACGCCCACCCAGCAACCGGGCAGAGAACCGGTTGTTAAATTATTTGAAGCCCACCACGTGCAGAGGCCCTATGAGAGCGTATCTCTCTCTCCATGTGTGTTTCCATGGTGTAGCTGATTACTGATTGCTGTTTGCTCAAGGCCTGTATCAAAGTACTTGTACGTATATATGCTTTTGTAGGGATAAAACCACTATATGTAAATATAAACCTGTGTGCTGTATTTGCTCCTGGGTTGTCTCACCTAGTCACACTGTGTGCATTCTGACAACATTTTTTTTTCTGTTTAACAAAACACCATGGATATCAAAGTACAATTACCCTTTCTAAAGAGGAAAAATCACACAGAAAAGTAACTGTATTTTACACTTGAGTCCTTAAGTTCTGATTTTAAAATCAAATAGGAAAGGGCCTATAATAACTTTTTCTTCTTCTTTTTTCATCTCACAGCATTGATGTGATGATGTGATAACTACAATTATTTAATGTCATTTTAGTCCTATGGGTGCCATGATTGTGAGCTTCCTAAATGTATTGTTGTCCACTATGTGAAAAAAACACTAAATTAAATGAGCCTATAATGTGCTTCTTTCCTGAGGTCCTTTTTTATGCTCTCTACAGCCTTGGCCAGACAGAGATACTTCTCTCAACATCATGAAGCTTGGGCAGAGTCACTCAGGGAACATCCTTTAAGTCCTCTCCTTTAAACAAGACCAGATTTAAACAAAATAGAGAAATAAAACAATGATTTTCAATGAGTTAGTGGCCCTTCACTTCTTCAATGTTCAGTTTTTGGAAATTAATCATTGGAGTAGAAACCAATTGACATTGCTATGCTAGTCGGTATGTGCATGTCTTAGTATTTTGATAGACCAATGTTTCCAGTCTGAACAAAAAATGCCAAATGTCTTGTAATATAATTACTTAGTCACAGATATTAAAATATTTTTAAAAGACAGCCGCGTATGCAAACTGATTAATTTTGTACATTTGCTTAAAATCAGTAATGTGGTTTTAATTATAACGGATCAAAGAATATAAAGCCATTAGTTTGATCTAATCACATGTCAGCTGATTGGATAACAACATTCCTCTCAATTGGTAGCAAGCTAAGCTCATATTAAAATGCAAATGAAGACCTCCAGCATGTCCTAAAGACAAATGTGACAGGCGGGAAGCAAATATATTGTTGATAAGGATTTAATTTTCAGTGAAGAGTTCCTCACCATTTTGTTGGTAGCATGTCTATGTTTGGCCAACATGAAGAAAAGGAACAGAATTTAATTCAGCTATACAGTTGTAAGGGCATCACATTGCATATACAAGAGTCCCAACATAAAGCTCATTGACACCAATGACAATTTGTCCATTCATTCTACTTTCCATTTAAATCCTTTGGTTTCTCTGTTACATTGTAACTACATGCCAAAATACCTTATTAACGTATCGGATTAGCGATTTCTAATATTTTCATGGTATCCCATCATGTGATTCCAATTAAATACAAGACCTCTTAATGCCTTGTGCTGTGAATAGTTTCCATTTCTGGGGATAACATCAAAACAGCATTAACAATGAAACCATCTCTTCTTAATGATTCACCTAAGATGCTATACCTGTAATAAATCTTGCAGTACATTTCTAGCATTTCCTCTGATCTCTGCAGGAATAACTGTAAACTGCTATCGCTGCGTCTTTCCTTTCCAATCTGTTTTAGTGCAACCTTAATTTCTTTATGGTAGGTGTTCAAACAATAGTTATTTTGGATGATAGTTCTTTACTGAGAAAAAAAAATAGCACTACAAGGTAATTCCTGATAGCCTATTCATATGTTTTTTAATTATTATTTTTTTAAATCTACTGTTTGTAGCATTCTGATCAATAAGGGAAACCCAGGATTAGATACATAATCCCATGTGAGAATGCCAATATCGCATAAAATCTCATATGGGCAAAAACCTAGCATAGGCGTTCTGGCCTGAAATCTTATGTGAACAACACTGAAATCTTAGGAGAGAGACCTCATGAGATTACTCCTATATGTTATATCTCATTATAATTTTCATGGTGACATCTGGGAGCATAGCAAGTCCTCCATGAGCAGGGGTGGGCTTCAAAAACCTCAGCAATGGGTTCGCTGCCCGGTTGCTGGGTAGGCGTGGCCATGGTGGGCAAAGCCTAGTCGGCCTCCTGCACCATGGGGGAAGGGGGCATTTTTGCCTTCCCCGAAGTCCAGAGGGTTTCCTGGAGCCTCTGGAAGTGAGAAAATGGCCTCCCCCTCTGGCTCTGGATGCTCTAGGGAGGCTGGAAACGTGCCGTTTCCAGCCTCCCCAAACTTCTGAGAATCCCATTTTTCTCCCTCCCTGAGCCTCTGTGCACGCCCTGCACTTATCTGCATCCACAATGGGCCATGTGGAGAGACTCCTGGGAGGGGTTGGGAGGGGCAGGGTGGAGTGGGCAGGTCCATCGAGGAGTGGGATTTGGGGGTTCAGCGATCCCCACAGAATCTTCACTAAGAGTCTGCCCGAACCCCTGTGAACCCCCAGCAGCCCAACCCTGTCCGTGAGTTTGGTTTTAGGATAGGCATATGGAGAGATTGAAGATTAGGTTTAATGTGGGTTACTACTGCTTTACTCTCACAAACTGTCTTTTTTTCCTAGATGTATTGAAATTTCATTTATTTACCTTAAGGAACCCCCATTCCAGGCACTTTACAAAAGAAAAAAAGGCAGAACCTCTAAAAGAAAAGCAAGTGATCCGCATCTAGAAAGAATAAATTCAGCGAAATTAAGTTATGCTAGACAAAATCAGTCACCACTCTGTTCCAAAGTCTGGGAAAATAGCCAGGTTTTCACGACTTTACAAAACATTATCAGGGGGTGGGGAAACCTGTCAGCCTTGGAAGCCATATTTTACTTGGAAGCTTCAAGGCTGCCACATTTGGTGCCTAGGAAATTGGGAGGGGGGATTTTTTATTAAGGTAGTTGAATAGACACAACATTCTTTCTCAGAGAGTTAAGTTCATGTTGCCCTGCATCTGGAGGGGATGTCTCCAGTTGGGATGAAGATTTGATTGGACCGCGTGATGGACTGATGGGTGCAGTGGATGGATTTTTGAATTCTCTTTTGGGAAGGGAAAATCCGGAACTCTCAGATTTGGGTTTTCCCAGATATGCCAATATGGCAACTCTAATAAAATGGAGCTTTGAGGAACTGCTTGTCTTGGAGTTTATTGGGTTGGAGCTGGTTAGTTGGAACGCTGACACATGCACTCCATGTCTACTAACATCTGTCTTATTACATAGCCTTTGACTTCTACCTTTGTGGATCCAACCTGTCTACCTGATTCACTGAAGTAGGTTCAAAATGAAAGTCCAAGTGACACTTTGCAGAGAACCAGAGTGCTGAAAATTTTCTCCTTTGATTTAATTACTGCTTTCAGTTGGTTATGGACTATAATGGCACGTATTTGTCATAGCTTGTTACAGCCTTGGTCAATAAAATAATGGAATAATCCATCACATATATTTTAGGAGGAGGCATAATAAATAAAATGCATAATAGGCAATCTAGTAATTTGCCTAAAAGTTGATCAAACACAGTGGTTGCCATTTGTAGTCTGCCTATAAGCATGCAAACATTGACCCCGTGTGTTACAATAGAGAGCATGGAAATTAAAATCATTTATCTTATTTGTTTCTAAAACCCCACTGATAACAAGAATGGTGCTTAAGAAAGTGACTTGAAATCAGGCTCAGATTGCTTCTCCTAGTTAACTCAAAATTAAATGAAGTCAAAAACCCTAGAAAATACGAATTTAATTAAAGACACTCCACTGGCTCATAAATTATGAATGATCTTTCCTGTTGCAAAAAAGAAAAAAAGTCCAAGCAGGATATTAATTGCAAGAATTACTCCAAACTCTTCCTCCCGCCTCATCCTTCTCTCCCTGAAAAAGTTTAGTTCAACTTCTTACGGTTTTTCACTGCAAAGGCAGGAAATGATCATCAATGCAGTTTCCTATTAATGCTACTTTGTTTCGAGCAAACTTTTATTAAAGATAGCTTCATTCATCTAGTGCTAGATAACCAGTGGAAATTTTATATCATGGCTATTGGTCATATTCTTATATCCAAGGGGAAAACCCCCCTTGAATATTCCATTTTATTCAATTTGCTAAGAGATATACGGTACATAGCTTTTGTTTCCGAAAACAGTGCATTTCTATTTCTATTGAGGTTCCTACACATGACAACTTAGAAACAAACAGTTGTTGCTATTCAGTCACTAGGTCTTGTCTGAGTCTTCTCAACCCCATGAACCACTATCTCCTGGAGTTTTCCCACACTCATGCCCACTGTGTTGATGACACTATCTAACCATCTCCTCTTCTTCTGTCCCCTTCTCCTTTTGCCTTCAATCTTATCCAGTCTTTTCCAATAAGTCCTCTCTTCTCATTTGGTGGCCAAAGTATTTGAGCTTCACCTTCAGTATCTGTCCTTCCAAAAGACAATCAGGGTTGGTTTCCTTTAGGATTTATTGATTTGATCTCCTTGCAGTCCAAGGGACTCTCAAGAGCCTTCTTCAACACTACAATTGGAAACCATCAATTCTTCGAGGCTTAGCCTTCCTTATAGTCCAACTCTGAAGTAGAACTCAGAAGAAATAGAACTCTCTTTAAACCAGGCATTGTTACAAATGGGCAGTGCAGTGGCTCAGTGATTAAGGTGATTGGCTTGTCAGCTGAAAAGCAGGCAGCCCAGGTTCGAGAAGTGAGCTCCATGTGATGGGGTGAACTCCCGTCCTCACCCCACCTCCTGCCAACCTAGCAGTTTGAAAGCATAAAAATGCAAGTAGATAAATAGGTATCACTTCGGTGGGAAGGTAACAGTGCTCCATGACATCATGCTGGTCACATGATCATGGACATTTCTTTGAATAGCACTGGCTCAATAGCTTTGAAATGGAGAAGAGCACTGCCCCCTATAGTCAGCAACAACTAGCAGAGCAAAATCTGCAGGTACTCTTTTTACTTTATTGTTACAAATACTGTTCTGGTTCACACATCATGCAAATTCACAATGCATTTTTGTTTTTCTTGATTTGTGCAGCATGTTGTATGAACTCATCCATTATAGTTTGTAAATAATGGTTTATAATTGAGAGAGTTGTCCCAAAGGTGCTTTTTCAAGAGGCAACTGGACTTTCTGTTTTTTCTTTGAAGATATTTCTCTTCTCATCCAAGAAGCTTCTTCAGCTCCCCATCATCTGGCCAGAGCTGAA
>JANHFL010002686.1:165951-177068 GCA_032468155.1 Oxyrhabdium leporinum | reverse complement strand
GGTTCCTTCCTTCCTTCCCCTCTTTCCTTCTTTTTCCTTCCTTGCTCTCTTCCCATCTTCCCATCTTTTTCTTTCTCTTTCCCCTTTCCCTTATTTCCTTTCCTGTTCCTTCTTGTACGCTCAAATGCAAAAAGGGAAACATTTCTCCTTTCGTTTTGTTTTGCTTTTAATTTGTTTTGCTAGCCGTCTGCCAGCGAAAATGAGGGCTGGGCTTCATTTTTGCTGGCAGAGGTAAAGAGGGCCAGTCTTTCACCATTTCCATGGCTGCCCCACGGGCCAGATCTAAGCAGCTTGTGGGCCAGATCCAGCCCACAGGCCTTGAGTTTTCATATAGTAGCCAACTATACACATTCATGAGCAGGGAGAGGAGGGCAATAATCCTCTTATATTATGACACCCCAGTGGCTGGCTTTCCAAGGCATAAAGCTCTTAATTCTGGAGTTAAAGTACAATTATCAAGACTAGTGGCTATTGATAGATTTAGTGCCTGCAAATTTCTTTAATTTTTGACCTTAGTTATTTAGGATAGATCTATTATTGCCATTCCGCCCTACAGACCTCTGGCCTCATTATGATATCTGGGCAGGAAATGTGATGATTCTCTTCTTTCAAGCAACCTAAGTGATCTCTAAATTTGGAATAATAGTGAACTTCACAGCATTAGCTCTTTGCAGTGCTGTGAGTCTTCATTTTTAAAATTGTACATATATTCTCTTAAAACTCATTTTTATATAATGCACCAATCATTTATACTTCAGGCTGAATTCCTGCCTATGTTATTTTGATTGATGCATTAAATCTAAACTTATGGCATCTTTTTTTTAAAAAGCCCATTTTGATACCTCCTCCTCCCATCCCTCCAGGGGCACTTACAAAAATTCACTGAGTGGCTGAATATAGTGTCTGCTACTCAACTCCTCATACCATGAGGCTTCTTATCAGGATAGTAGTCAGACTTTCATTGTTAGGTTTCCTTAAAAACAACCAAATAACCAACTTTGCATCTTTAAAAGCAGTGCCCAAAGTGATACATTTTGATATTTCTTTTCATTGGAATTTTCCAGGTTTTTCTAGTTTTATCTCTATTATTGCTTTGGAAAGGCCTAAAGAACAAGTAGACATGAATAACCTATGCCTTCTTCACAGTGGTTCTTCTTCAGAATTGCCTTCCCTAATTTTACACTTTCCGGATGCTTTGGACTATAGCTGATATTACTGACTGACCTTCTCACCGATGGTCAAAGAAAATGTAAAGTAGTACAGTTCTGAGGAAAATTGTTCACTTTAGTTTTCTGGAGATCAAGTCCCCATTTGGCCTTTAAATGTGTGCTAGGACAAATTCCAAATAGAAGCTGGAAGTAGGACGAAAATAAAAATTAAGATCTAATTATAATTTAATTAAATAATAATGTGATTATTCACCACCTTGGAACGATTCTGGAGATTCACCCCAGAGGAAGATGAATTTACTTTTGGTGATATTGGGACCTATCAGAGGATCCATGTGGCTTATAGAAGATCTTCTTCCTCCTCGGGGAGTAGAAAGATGCTCTGAGAGGGAAATTAAGGTTGATCCCAGTCCTAAGAAGCAGTGGAGACTCAGCTGATTTCCAAGTATAATAGGCTTGTCTAAAGAGCTCAGAGCAGGATTCTCTTTGAATAATGACCTACATATGAGTTAAAGCTCACCTTGTGAACAAGAGTTTTATAAAACTGATCTGATGATCTAACTTACACTGAGCTAGAGAAGTTCAAAAGCTTTCAGTTCCATCCTGTAACTGAAAATATCTGTTTACAAACTTTATACTGACATTTGACAATCCATTGCCATGTATCTTGTAGAATTTGTTATTCTTAACCCTTCAGTTCTTTTGATGGTAAGTTGCAGCTTTATCTCAGGCTGAGCAGAAACATCCATATCAAAGGAAATCTAGGAGTCATCCCTGTAGCTATTTAAGTAGCCCGACAATATTATAATCTGTCTTCCAGCAAGGAATCTGCTTCTAAAACCTTGGTCTTACTAAAAAACCTCAGCTCCATCCAGCCTTCCCTTCCTCTATGAGAGGTTATGTCTTAGGAATTGAGTGATTTTTTTCTTAAATCAGAGCTAAGATTCCTGCCAACAGCTTCAACCACGTAAAGCATTATTGAATCGCAACTGCCTGCCTGACGCTCTTGCCCAGCATTGCTTTGGAACTGTCCATGGTCCTGACTCTTTCCCTAAAAGTTCCCCTGTGACTCTAACCAGAAGAGGAGAAAAGATTGTGAAACAATGCATGACCCAGCCAATGCTCCCTCACTTTGCAGGGATTCAGTTCTGTTACTTGGTGACAGTGGTCATGCCACCAGCATGACTATATGCCAAAATGTACAGAACACTGTTACCTTCCCACTGAAGTGGTATCTATTTATTACTTATATTTTTTTTGTCCTAACAGGTATCTGTGTCAAGATCAGACATGTGGAGGATGGGGTGAGTTAAAAGTAAATTGAATTGTCACTCAGATCATAGAAGAAATCCCACACAGAAGAATGTATAGAGTCTGGCCTTTTAGTAAAATAAAGCTTTTTTTTTTCCTCTGGTGGGATCACAAGGTAGAAAAGGTTGTAGTGGTGCAAGTTAACATCCACCTTACTGGCATTTCCTAAAACAAGACTGACTTCCAGGTTTGATGCCTGATTGCAAAAGGCAATTTTATAATTAAGTGGGCCTCATAGAGACGTACAAAACATATATCCATGGAACTATATTCATAGACACAAACTATCAGAAATTCGGTCTGTCTCCCTACAGTAGGTTTTTTTTCCCCTCTACCAATATAATAAGTCATCTCCCTGAAGATTCTTCTCTTTTAGCACAGTTGGCTGGTAGCCCAACAGCTAAATCTTTTCTCAACATTCCTCACATTGCTAGTTCAAGATTTGCCTGAGGCTAACAATGAAAACATTTTCTCTTTTTCATCCATTCTGTATCCTCTGACCTAAGTTCCCCTCCTTCAAACTTCTAGATTAACTGGATAATATTTCAAACATATTTCACAAGTGAAGCAGGAGCAATTTGCTCTTAGGATGGAGTGAAATTGGTAGTTTTGTTTCATAGCTCTATTTTCAGCGGCCTAAAGAAGAGAAGGAAATATTCTAAGATGGAAGAAAATTCATGGAAAGTGACAAGAGTAAAATAAATAAAATAAAACCTAATCACGCATTGTCTCACATGAAACATCTAATGCACAAGCTATAAAATATTTTCAAATATGAAACATGATTGCATTTAACAATCAAATATTACTAGGGAGGCTATACCATTATGCAGGAACTATTTCAAAATACTCGGTTGCATGCCCGTATCCAAAAATCTGCCAATTACTAAAGAGAATCATATGTGACTTTTAAAATAAATCAAAATATTAAATACTATTACATAGCAATGCTGGATAAAGTTAAATACTCTTCCAAACTTTTAAATACTCTTCCAAACAGTACAGAAAGAAACAGATATAACAACTGTCCAATACTGGCTCCAAAATGGAAGCATTTAATGTAAATATAACATTTTAGGAATAAGGGTTTTTAAAAGACGTTTTCTGAAGGGTAAAAGGAATAGCATACAGACAACATGAATAGGCTACCATCTATTATGTCAACCAATCCTCGGAACAGTTTTGCAAATGTTATTAAAATGTTTCCCTTTTAATTTTAAAGATATTATAGTGATGGAGGGAGAGAGAGAAGACATTAAAGCATGCAAAACAGTGGAAGCATGGAACTCAGAAAACTTACCGATAATTGATTCAGTATTAGGCCACTTTAGAATGTACAAGTCCATCCTGGAAATGACAACCCCACATTTAAATTATAAGTGAAGAATCTGTACGGCTCTAATACTCATAGAAAAGGAAAGATACTGGTTATGCATAATTGGCTGTCAGTTTTAATGAAGAGCAGTGCAGAGCAGGCAAAAAAAACCCCTTCTTTCATTCTTGGAAAACTGATCAAGGGCCAGCAAAATCTGTCTCCCCTTTAAGTCTGAATGAAATAATTGAAACTGGTTTGGAAAAGGGCTGTCTTTGGGTTTATATGCTTGCTTTGGATGTACCCCACATCAGTTTGCCATGGGACTGGAACATGCACTCCACTATATTTGTATATATCTGCCTCCTTGTAGGGCAGATTCAAAGCTCCAAAGCAAGCTTTGTCATTGCCAAACAAGAAACACAATTCTCTAAGAAGGCCAGGCAAGGGTCAGCAATCCTATTTTTCATTATGCAACCCTCTCTCCACCAATCTGCAGTTGTCTGGCTTGTCACACATCAATTTAATCCCTTCAGGAAGGAATTACCCCCACGGAGCTTTTCTAGTAATGAAGTTACTATCACAATAAACAGGAATCCTGCCCTGGAGAAACTGTTAGAGATCCCCCCACCCCCATTCTCCTGGGAATTGCATGGAGAATGTTAAGAAATCATTTGGCTCCAGCTGTAGTGCATAGTGACTGAGTGATGAATTGTTCCTCCTGATTAGTTTTTTTAATGTATAGAATAAAGCTCTAATCTCAGGTTTACACATTGAGCTCTATTATAAGATGCTTCTGAATTTTCCTGAAGGCCAACAATGATAGTACCATCATGGGAGTCTAGAGGGTAGGGGAAGAAAGGGAGTGATGAGACATATGACAACATTGTGCTGTGTGTCTTACCTACTTGCATTAACATTGACGAATGTGATGCAGAAAGAAAATGGTGAGATTTGTGTGATTATGTCTTTGCTTGAAGGAACCAAACAATTTAGGCATTGTTGCTACAGATGCCATTAGCTACCACTCCAGAAAGATTGATTTTGTCAAATAAGAGCTATTAAGCAAAGACCGTAGCACTTGGTTTGCAGATGTCCCTGAGGAAAATACTACAGACACAGCAGATGCTTCTTTCTATGGCAACAGGGATACCCATTGCAGCTATTCAGTTAATGACATGAGGATCAGGCTGAGCAGATTGGAGGACCATATAATCTAATGCGTTCTCTCCCAAAGATGGCCAACCCATCACTGAATTACTCTGTGAAGTTTGCAAGCAGGACCCAATGGAATCAGCTCAGTCCATTTCTTATCCCCAGGAAGTGAGGTTCAGTTTCATTCTGAGCAAGTAAGCCTATGAATTCCAGTAACCCAGCATCTTTCTAATATGATGGCTACACCTCCTTCATAACCCCCAATTAGTGCGACTGTTATTATGCTACCTGGTAATTATGGGAAATGAAGTCTTCAATTCCCCATGTTGAAGACAAGGTTGTCCTTTCTTTATCCTGTGAGAATCTGCTTAATCCAGTTTTAAAACTCACAACTTTCCATAGCAATATATATATATATATGTATGCATGTATGCATGTATGTATGTATTAGTAGTGCAGAATGTACATTTGTGGGGAGGACGAAACTGTAGCTTTTATGCTACGTCTGTTGTCCATCACGTTGACTGGATATTCCTGATGTTCTTTCCAAGGATTGTGAAACAATTAGAATAGCTTTGCTGGAACAGACCACACAGTTCATCTAAGTAGTGCAGCAATTTGATGGCTATCCCATTTATCCTGCATGAAAAACATGTCAATTCCTGCTTGACCCAGTTCAATAGATACCAACTGTTCACATTACAAGGATGAGCTCCTCCCTCAGTCAATTCAGGTCCCTTAATGTGCCGATAAAATGACTGGGGTCAGTTGATCAGTAGCTAGCACGATCGATGGGGATGAGGGTATCATGCATCAACATAAAGCACACATACAAAAGAGCTGTGACATTGTGCCTATCATCTTGTCTGTTTTCACTCTCTCATTGAAACTGCTGCCAGCAACCCTATTTTCATCCCTTCTTGTGACCTTACAGTGATTAAAATGACCATAAAGATGCAGTGTCTTGAAAGGCCCACTCGTGCAGGAACTCTCTAGGATTTAATCATTATTCTTGGAATGCTTAATTCAAATTCAGGTAAAGAATTTGCATTTACCACAGATATCATTACCACCGTCTAGATCAGTTCTTCCCAAACATTTTCCATCATTGTCCCAAAATTCAAGGATTGATCATATCTCCCTTCCTTCTGCACCATTATAACTTTGGTCATAACCCAAGGACTATCTGTATTATAAAAACAATATCATTGAATGATATTTGTTATTTCAGCCAATTTCCATTGATAATTTCACCGATTTTTGTTTTAACAGGAATACTATGGAAGATTTCTGAATACGTTTTAGTACATATGGCAAATCCTTAAGTCAATTCAAATGTCCCTACTAAAGTAAAAAAAGTATCATTACCCAAAGAAAACCACTTTTATCCAATTGTGGGTAATTTACTCAGATCTGGGAAGCATTGCTCTAGATGAATTAGCTTGAGCAATGAACTGGTCCAGGACATGTTTCCCAGGACATGTAACCCCCTCCCTTATCATCCAGTTAAGCATCTTGTGCATATAGGACCATTGGCTGATGGCCATTTAACTGATGAGATTTGAGTCTCACAACATTTGGAAGACCAAAGACACATATGCCAGTTGGGTGATACTCACACAACATGCTTAACCAGTTCAAGAATTATCCAATTTCTGGATTTATACAATCTAATAAAGTAAACAAATAGGTTAGCTTAGGATAACTTGTTAGGTTACCAAATATGATTAACAGCAATCATGGTTAGCATGTTATGTCAATTCTGCCTCTGCTACTGGCCTACCTTGAGGTCCATGGTTTTCCCATAACAATAGCTACCATAACGTCCACCAAGGATTCTCCTTGTACAAAATTGGTCGGCAAGAGATTCCATTAAGGGTGACATATAAAACGATAGCATGTGTAATAGTAGTGGTTGGATTATGACACAGGTGACTTATATTCAAGTCCAAATTCTAGCACTGCCTACCTTAAGAAAAGTGGAGCTATATATGAGCATGTTGCCTTGATCTTATTCCTGGTAGAAAGACAAACTATGAATCTAATTAATCAGTACATGTAGAATGTTAAGGTAGTACCTATTAAGATCCCAAAGGTTTTTTTAATGAATTTGAGTTTCATGTGTTTGCTTAGCTTCCTCCAAATGGAATCAAAGAGATGAGAATATATTCAGAGGAATGTACTAGCAAAGAAGTTTCTATAAGATTCGTACTACCCTTTAGAATTGTCTCTGCTGTGCTCCTGAAGTAAACATCCAGACCAGTGTTTCTCAATCTTGGCAGCTTTAAGATGTCTGGACTTCAACTCCCAGAATTCCACAGTCAGCCAGGGTTGAAAAACACTGTGCAGACAATGCAGGACAGCAACAAGATTTATTCTTTATAATATTTAATCAGACCCAAACTAAGCTCTAATCAAGGGATCAGGAACAATTTTAAAAACCGCATGTTATAACTCTAAAGTCTAGCTTTTGAATTCCTTGCCCCATACTCAAAATTATATTCAGGAATTTAGATGGGAAATTAGCTGGGGATGACATTTTCAAGCATGTCAAAGACTGTCTTTGCATAACAGATATAAATCGGGTGATTCAAAGTCTAGTGGTAGCTGCATTTGCACATTGCAGTACATAAAACCTGGTTAGTTTTAACTTTTGTGAGGGTGTATGTATATGTGTATGTAAGAAAGAGCAAGATACTGTATGAGGATTTTTCTACATATGGCAATCTTCTATATGTAAGATTGTAATTTTCCTCAACCGGTCATAACTGTGGTCATTTTCATCTAATTACCATCTGCCTCTAGATCCACCTTCCCACTGATGTACTTTTCCCTTCATTTTTCTGAACCTTTTTTTCAATGGATCTGTGACAGATTGGTATGATAGTATATGATAGCATGAACTTGGTAATTTGTGCCTCAAGTGAGAACTCAGTATTATTTGTTTTATTTGTTTTTCTAACCAACCATGGTATTACTGAGGGTCTTTTCCAATAGCAAAAGATTAAAAGTATTAGTATTCTTTTTAACTTCTATCTTCTTCAAAGTCTGACTTTTGCAACCTCAGAGTTATAGGAAAATAAACACTGCTTGAACAATTGTAATTATTGAAGATAATAGACCTGTAACAGCATATGAATATTTTTTCCTACTCTGAATATCTTTGCTACTCTACCAGTTGCTAGTCTGTGATGTATTTCTTGGCTGCTGGTTCCTTCACTTTTGATAGTTGATCCTAAAAGATGGACACTATGTTTTAATATCTTCATTTTTAATTCTGAGTGCTGTAGCTGTTGCTCTTAGTTTGATTTTCTATATATTTAATAATAGTTCCATTATTCCTATCGCTGTGCCCTTTGCATTTTCATTACTTGAACTTGACGATCATTTGCAATTTCAGGCATCAGAGTAGAGTTACCAGCACAAGGACAGATTACTGAGATTCTGTTCCTCCAATTTTAAAACCCATGCCCATTTTCTTTTAATCCATCTTCTTTCAAGCTATATTCACATATAGGTAAAATAAATAAAGAAAGACCATATAGCCTTGTCTCATATACTTGCCAACCTGGAGTTAATCAGTTTCACCATGTTCTCTTGAAACTATGGTTTCCTGATTCGTGTATTGGTTTGTATAAGGACAATGGGAGTCCCATTCACCTAAGGACATTCCATAGTTTGACATAGTTTGACAATCAAAGACCTTCCTTCCTTGTTTGTTTATTTGTTTTACACTGTCCATCTCCCCATTAGGTGACTTTGGGCAGCTCACAGATTATAGGCAATGAAGTACATTCTGACTTCTTCTTGGTATTCTTTGACTTTCTTAATTAGTCAACATGCATCATAATAATGTTTTGTATTCCTTGACCCTTTGTAAGACCGCTTTGAACATCTGGCATTTCACTTTCCATGGCTTTAATCTGCACTGGATTATCCTAAGCATTAGTTTGCTAGTGTGTAAAATTAATGATACTGGGAAATAGTTACAAACTCTACAGTATTAGGTGCCCTTTCTTTATCTTCGGGATACAGACTGACTTTTTCCAGTCTGTTGCCCACTACATCATTCTCCAGATTTGCTGGTATAATTTAGTTTAGTTTCCTCTATTGCTTGACATATTTTTGCATTAATGCCTTCCAGTGTGGTAATGGCTACAGTACTGATCCAACTTCATCTTCTAAAATTAGCAGTAAATAGGAAATCATTTCCAAAATTATCGCAAAATTTATCAACTGAAATGAGCTAGGACTGTAAGGTTGTTCACAATAAAGAAACAAGGGAAATGTTGTACACTAGTCTTTAACCCTTATTATAATATAGAAAAATAGCACTACAGTTTATTTATATATTTTATATTTATATATTTATATACCACCCCATTCCGAAGACTCGGGGCGGTTCACAGCTTTTATTTAAAAAACAATACAGAATATGAGTTAAAAATAATTAATGCTAATATTAAATTCAGCTTGTTTGAAAGGTTTAACTGAAATGGCCTCTGCACTTTTAAAACTTTCATACTACAATTCTGCAACTACTCAAATGAGTCATAAATGAAAATTAAATGCAATAACTGAAAATTAAACATAATTGTTTTTCAACTAGATCAGAGTCACCTCCATAGCCTTTTAAAAGCAGTAGTTAAAGGAAACTTGAAAATAATATGAGATTCAAGATCTTCCTGTCATCTGGTGTTTTGGTCACTGGTAAACACGAAATCACTGTAATGCCCTCAAAATAAGAACATGACTTTCCAAAAGGCCTTCAGTACCTGAATGCTACATAGCTCCTGGTACTAGGAAAACAATATTACTTATGATCCTTACTGTAATTATACATTGTATATATACAACCTGAATAGCATAACAACAAATACTATAATCATAATCAGTATTTATGTTGATATGGATAAAACTATAATGTCAAAATCTAAGTTCCAGATGGTCATCTTACAGGCTCTGCCATATATTCCAATCTCTATGCACTGTGTCATAACCATGTCTTCAAGGCCTTACAAAAATACTAGCAAGGTGGGGGCTAGTCTGATTTCTGGGAGATTGATGTTCCACAGAGTGGGTGCCATGACTGAAAGTCTCTCTATGTCTTACCTCCTATGAGGAAAGTCTCTCTAAGTCTTACCTCCTATGAACTTTGCAGGCAGTGGGAATTTATATTAGCATTGTATGACTACATAATCATTTTAAAGGTGAATAATAATGCATTGCCAAAAGCTCTTCCACACATTTATTTAGGAGGGAAAAAAAGGCATGAAGGCAAGGTCCTGAGTAGATAACACTAACAATGCAATTTTGTGTATAATTATTCTGCTGAAGAAGCAGCCCTGTGTCTTGTGGAAGAATTTAAGTGCTGCTGAGCTTAGCAAGATGACAGCGTAGCAGCAATGAATTAGCAAGCATGCAGTACAGTTTCAATCCTGTATTAGCAGTTAGGTTTCAAGAAAGTAAAATGTTTCAAGAGAGTTAGATGCAGTTGTGGCTTCATATTTAACAAATGTAGCATGCTGTATCTATTTACTTCTTTGTAACCAATTATAGTTTTACACATTTGTAGTTCTTATTGCTTAATAAAAAACACATCCTGTTTTCCTTATTTTTCGGTGTTACCCCTGGACTGTTACAGAATATGTCCATGTGTGCTTAAGCATATTTTTTAAAAGTACATGGGTATTTATACTGTATAAAAGATTTTTGATTGGTCAAAAAATACACCCCATTTTGAAATAACTCAAGTACTCCAGTACTGATAGTGCTCTCTTAGTTACATCTGCTCAAAATAAATTCACAATATGTCCTAAATTCTAGAATATTGCTAGCATTGAAAATGGCTTACACTTCTTTTCAGCAAATAGGTAAACCTGGAAAATGCCTATTAAGTAAACCTTATAGTTATTAAAGCAATTCAATTAATGGTGGCATTTGGTGCCTTCAAATAGGAAGGTGTTGTCTGTGAATACACAATATCACATCTTTTTTCTATGTATCGAGAGGTGTTTTTTTTAAAGTGCTTTATTCCAGTTTCACTCATGGAAGATATTGTTTCAATCATAATAATTAAATTTCACTGTATCCGAGTGCACACAGTGTGACTAGGTGAGACAACCCAGGAGCAAATACAGCACACAGGTTTGTATTTACATATAGTGGTT
>JANHFL010002686.1:143383-163622 GCA_032468155.1 Oxyrhabdium leporinum | reverse complement strand
AGAAGAAGAAGAAGAAGAAGAAGAAGAAGAAGAAGAAGAAGAAGAAGAAGAAGAAGAAGAAGAAGAAGAAGAAGACTAAAATATGTCACCTAAGGGTTTATTCTACTTAATGGTGATTCACCCAAGGCCATCTGTAGCATGTGTGTGTATTTATGTGTGTGTCAAATCCTGCAAAAAAAAATATGGCATCATACTCGAAGCCCTTCCTTTTTGTATGTGCAAAGCATGTATAAAAGGGACAGGCCTTCCATTGCAATGTCCTACCCACTATCTGGTAAATTTGACATGCATACATATACAGATGTCTTGATTCTCTCTCTTCCAAACTCTCCAGAAACCTAATTCTCATTCTTCAATTAGCAAGAATAGAGCCAATTCTGGATGTTAGGGTTGGAGGAGAAGGAGGAGTTGCTTTGTTTTTTGAAAATCCCAGCGACATATTTTTGATTTTTAGCCTGGTTCTTCCCCACGTAGCTAGGAATTTATTATTATCATTTGTGTTGTTGCTGTTTATTTATCAGCTGTCTCTTAAAACAAGTTCTTTAAGCAAGGTAAAACAGATTATTTTTGTATAATTAAATACCAAATTAAGATCCTAAACAACCCTAAAACTAGCACAAGAATGATTAAATTCTGGTGAGTGCTTTGAAACGTAACAAGAACTAAAATCATCTCCGAACTAAAAATAGTGCAAATGTCATCAGCAACCAAGTCTTTGTAAGTCAAAACTGTGTGTTGTCCCCCCCCCTAGTTAATCAGTTCCGCTAAAGACCTAATGCCTGCATTTCTGCAATAGATAAACTTGGTTCATTTAAACCTTGGCTTCTTTTGTGCAAGCGAATAATGTTTGATTTCAGTGTGTTTGGTGACAGTTTATGAGTCTATGTATTATTGAAACTCAGAAAATGGGTCAATTCAGTGACCAAGTTAAGCGTGTGGATGCAAGTGCTAAATTATACATTAGATCTTTAAACCTCCCCATTAATCTTTCAAAAGGATGTGGCTCTTAAAGGTCCAAAGAGATTTTTTTAAGGGCTTGTCTGTCACTGAAAAGAGAAAATGTGGGTGCCAGACAAACAGTCCAAGAGAAAGCTGTCCCCAGACAAGAAATGTGTGTTTTGCCTCAGTTGCCTCCAGTGACAAGGAAATGGACAGTCATTAACCTTCTCAGCAGTGACATTCAGTAATTTGTCTAATTAGATTTTTAAAAGGATGGGGAGCAAAAGCAAAGCAGGCATGGAGGGACTGAGGCTGAGGTTTCACAAATTGTGAGTTCTAAGAAACATTACAGGAAATCCAGAACTTGTTAAGAAAACACTATCTTGGTGGGAAGGTTCTGTGAATTAGAGCTTCCTTCCAGCTGATACCAATCCAACCTTATTATAATGAGAGTTGTAGACCAATGCAACTAGAAGCTGCCAGCAAGGAGAAGACTATACCTATGGGTTAATTTTATAACGTCCAATGGACCAAGGGACATCCAATTTCAAATTATCCCTTCAGACTCCACGAGGCTCTCTCAACCTACTTGAAGATAAATTGGCAAAACCCACGCAGATCAGTTTAAGAGTATGGGGAGAGCATGAAATACAACCATGATTTTAATCACTGTCATACGGATCATCAACAACAGTTCAACACATCATCACTGTGAACTGAAAACAGAGCCAAGAACTCTATCATCAAACTGCTTGCAGACAAAAATACAATATAACATAATAGGAACAGGTGAGGGAGCCAAGTTGTATCCTGCAAAGGAAACAAAGATATACTGTAACACTCACCTGCTTCAAGAGGCTAAACTGTACATAAGATTTCCTTCTCGATAATTGCATTCAGACAACATGCTTAACCAAGTAGAGACCAAGTATCATGATATGTACAATGAGCTATGTTTTGCTAGCTTTTTAGGGCTTAGGGTGCTCTGCGAACTCACACCCTTTGAATAGTTTATGGCGCAACGTATTGCACTGCTGTGCAGAATACAATATATTGTATTGTAATGTATTGTACGAAGTAGACACATTCAGCAGCCATCACGTTAAAACATTTCTGTGCACTCAGTGCAATCAATCTCTCCACCGCGCTTCCTCATCTGTAAAATGGGTGTGCCTCTGGCTTCTCTTTCAAGGATTTTTCTGCATGTTAAAATGTTACAAAAATTCAAAGCAGCCGTCACAGTGGCCACACTGAAAAATTTCTTGCAGAAATGTGACTACTATTGATTCAGCCTGAATTATAAAGGACTGTAAGACCTAGTGTGGCTGGAGGAATATATAATATTCCTTCTCCGACATAATGTATACATAATTAAAAAGTGGCAATGCAATTATACAATGAGCCAGGAAGTTTCTGGTTCAAATCCTGTCTTTGCCAGTACCTTTAAAAAAAAAAGCTAATGTCTCTCTGCCCCCACCTGATAGTTGCTACCAGGATTAATGGATGAAATTTATCATGACATGAAACAATTGCCCAGCTGGGAAAAGGGCCCACAGCTCAGTGGCACATCCTATACTTTATGCATGCTCAGTACAATGACAGAAGGAAGTCTTGCAAGCCAATTATTCTTCCTATTATATCACACTTTTCCCTTGGAAGCTCAAGGTGGCACAATTGGAGATTTCCTAGTTTTTATTCCTAGAACCACCATGGGCTATGAGAGAGAACCTCAGTCACTCCACGAGTGGAAGGAACTTGAATCCAGATCTCCTTCCCAGCTTCCAATTTTAAAAAATCCCCACCTTATCTGGTGTTCCCCAGATAGTTAAGATTATAATGCCCACAAATCAGCCATTCTGCCAGTTGTTATCTTAGTTAGAAATGATGCAAATGGTAATCTTACATAATCAGAGGGCACCTGATTGAGGAAAGGTAGACTACAGCCATCCTGGAGATGGGCAAATATTCCATCTCCTGAGGCAGCTTGATATTTTCGACTATCCGAGCAATGAGATGACCCAGAGAATTCTCAGAGGGTGTGATATTCATGCACCTCTTTTACTTGCTGTCCCCAGCATTTAAGAATCTTGGTGTGTTTGCATAAGACACTTAACCAGATAATTTAAAAATCTAGTGGCTGCATATGCATTACATGTAAGGGGGGATTTGATTTGTTTGTCTCAGAGATTCAGTGGGTTATATGAACCCAGCCCATTGGATTATGGTTTAATATATTGATGGGGCTGGTTACCAGGTTAAGTATATAACACATGCCCCACCCATGTTCACCCATGTTAAATTTTATCTAAGCAGGTAAAATCTCACATGCAATGTCTATGTTCACATAGCATGCTTACTCATATCCTAATTTAACATTATGGCCAGACTGACAACAAATATGTGAAATCCATAGCTGAATTCCCAGTATACGATGAAGTACCACCTATACCATTTTAATCTAGTATGCTCCACAGATTCAACCTTAGATCTTATGCTGCTGAGCCCAAAGGATCTCCTAAACTTAGCTTATGTCATTTAGGGGCTGCTCTCTATTTCTGTATATAAGCAGATGATTCTGTTCACATACTTATGAAAAGTCTTGCACACTGATTGGCTGAACTGTTTGCACAATTCATGCTTTCTTTTCACCTTTGCCTGGTTTTAGATGTTCCTGTTATGCCTTGCCTTGCAACCGATACAGAAAACTTCTGTTTTATTGTGCAACTTTCCATGTGCCAAAATGTGCCCTCTGCAAATACGGAGGATTTCCCTTAGGGCACTTCCCACAACATTCAGAGCAGAATGAAGGAATATGCCTAATTTCTACACAACATCCTTTACCAAATTGCAACTTCAAATCTCCCAGGAATGTTTCCAAAGTATCCTTGGTGATTATTCCAAAAAGCTACTTAATGCCCTAAAGTGGACTAAGGTTCTTATCTTTCCTCTCTCCTCAGTTGCCTTTGCAGAAATGTGATCCACCTTATAATCCAGTGGAGAGAAAAAATCCTTTGGAAACCTCCAGGTCATCTCTTAAGAAAAGGTTGGAACAAACTTCTCTTCCCCCTCCAAAACAAAATAAAACATTTGTTTTGCTCCTGGACTTGGGTGACCAAATAAAGACACTGCATCTTTAGGAAAATAACATGGAACGATGTAAAATTCCAGGGATGTTCCCCTCTTGCTGAACATTAATTTCCAAAGCATATAACTAAGTGCTCTCTCGCTCTTCCTCTCTCTCCCTCTCTCCCTCTCTCTCTCTCTCACACACACACTCAAAGGGAAGACCTAAGTATATTTTCCAATCTCTCTTCCCCATCCAAAGGAGAGCTGTCAAATTACTGTAAGTCAACATCCCCATCCTCTCAGGGACCAATGCCTTGCTTTTAATTTCTCGACCAAAGAACTGGAGAAGGAGTGCATTCTCTGAAATGGAGCCAAGTCTCAAGAGCTTCCCCATGAAGCCCTTTGGATTATTGTTTTCTTCCTTTATAAAACAAAACAAATTACATTGAGAGAATCTGAGGGGTGCCGAGTCTCTCATCTGCCTCCTTCTCCCAAGAGGCATACCACTATCCACCTTCTGCTCTCCCCCCCCCACCCCCACTCACGAGGCTCCCGTTCTTTCCACTGATCTTTGCAAAGAGAGAATACCAAGCCCAATCAAACAGACACAACAGATGGGACTGCAGCCAGAAAGCCTCTTGCTAAGCTTTCCTGCACCCCCCTCCCCCCCCCATCCTCCTTCAGCACTGCCGCTTCTCCCTTAGGCAATTGCAGGGCTTCGCGGTCTGCTGTGGCCCTCGGTCTCCAGTTCTCTCCCCACGGCCCCCACTTTCCTCCCCCTCGGCCCAAGGCAAGCAAGGTTGTCTCCTTCCACCCACCCCCTCCTGTCTTACCATACCTTGCTGGGGAATTCTGCGCCCTTGTGATCTTGTGTCCGTGCCAGTCACTGCAGCTGGGTTTGGCCTCGCCTCTTTCCTGCCAGCCTCTTCTCCCTTCTGGATTCCCCGGGATCTCAGCCTTCTCTGCCTTCTGCTTTTCCTCGGATTCTCGCCCCAGCTCCGGTTCCGTCCCCGGCTTCTTCGCCGGCCAATCTTGCTTCTCGACAATCGCCCTGCCGTTCTCTTTCGGAGCATCCCCCAGTGAACGGCTCCTGAAGTGCTGGACAGCTCAGGACCATAGAGTCAGCCGTGGCGTGGTGCAAGACCGTCACCTGACTCCCAGCTTTCACCTTCCACAGAGCCCCCTAAAGACGAGAAGAGAAGGAAACAGGCAAGAAGCTGAAAGGGAAGATAAAAGCTGTGTAGGGTAGTCCAGTTTTATGGTGCGCGTGCCTGTGTGTGTGTGTGCGTATATATACGCGCACACACACTTCGCCGACTTGCATGTATGGATTCAGAGAGAGAAAAGGGGAAAGAGATGATTTTTAAAGTGGCAAAGGGAAGAATATATTTTCGAAAGCAAAACGAACTGGCTTCTGTCTTTTTCAGTAGTTCTGGTATAAATAACACGTAATAGTCAATATGAGAGTGGCATTAAAACGTGTAGTGTGAAGTGCTTCTAGCAGGATAAAATTCTGTAGAGAGTCATCCAGGTCACGGTTGTCCCAAAGGTGCTTTTTCAAGAGGCAACTGGACTTTCTTGTATTTTTCTTTGAAGGCGTTTCGCTTCTCATCCAAGAAGCTGCTTCAGCTCTGACTGGCTGGTGGGGAATGGGAGGATCTGCAAGGAATATAAATCCTGCCATTCCCCATCATGCAGTCAGAGCTGAAGAAGCTTCTTGGATGAGAAGCGAAACGTCTTCAAAGAAAAAGGCAAGAAAGTTCAGTTGCCTCCTGAAAAAGCACCTTTGGGACTTCTAGCAAGATATGGAATCATGTGCAAAACTCTGGTTGGCCACCCGAAGGGAGGAAAGAATCAAAGTGTTCTGTATTCCTTTGCTGACACATCTGGTGCTTGTCTGGATTTTGCAGCTCTGATATATTGAGCTGAATTTAAGGAATCAGACAGGCAGCTGGGCACTCTTCTCAGAATTGCTTTCCATCATTTTCCCCCACTCTCTATAAAATATTCCATTTTATCAAATTATTTATTTATGACATTTATCTGACCGCCTGAAACCAACCAGGCAGTAGGCAGCTTACAGAATATTAAAACAAGAATGCAGAATCAGAATCAGAATGAAATAAATTTCATTCAATAAATTTTATAAATAAAAATAATAATAGCTATTTCCTGAGAATATGAAATTTCCCAAGATCTGTTTTTTAAAAAAAAAAAAAATCTTGTTTATTATATTTATTCATTTGCACTTAACAAAAAAAAACCTGGATTTCTCCTGAGCAAGTTATAATTTATCATATGATTCACTGATGAATGATTCTGTTTTGACTAGATAAGGTCAGCCTTCAGCCAATGAACAATGGCAATTACAATACAGGGGTTGAAAATTGAATTCACCTTGAGTAGTGTTGTATTTGCTTAACCAATTGAAGGGATGCTTCCAGTATTAAGAAGGAAACTCTGAAACTTCCTGTTTTACTGCGGATTCTGATTATGCCATTCATGTCTGTGAACAAGGATGAGGCTAATAAGGAACTGTCCGATATTTTTGAAACCAAATGCATAGATATCAGAATGTCAGCAAAGAGATTTCACACCATAAGAACTGTGTTGAATCAGAGCAAAATTCAATCTAGGCCAGCATCCTATTTATACTAGACACCAATTATTTCCTTTTAGGAAAGCCTCTAAAAAGTAATAAGGCCAAAAGACAGCTTTGGTTTTATAGCCAGTCAAATGTAAGCAAGTAATAGTTAAACACATTTTGGCTTACTTCAGGAACAAGAAATCTTTTGGCCCAGGGTACTTTTGGAATTTGGAATACATGGTAGATACACTTATAAAATATATGCCATCAGGGCTTGCCCAGTCATAATACCCATAAACTGGAAGGTGAATTAGTGGTCTCCTTCTTCAATTGTTGTTGTTAGTCGCGAAGTCATGTCTGACCCATCGCAACCCCATGGACAAAGTTCCTCCAGGAGTCCATTTAAGCTCACGCCGACCGCTTCAGTGACTCCATCCAGCCACCTCATTCTCTATTGTCCCTTTTTCTTTTGCCCTCAATCATTCCCAGCATTAGGCTTTTCCCCAGTGAGTCCTTCCTTCTCATTAGGTGGCCAAAATATTTGAGTTTCATCTTCAGGATCTGGCCTTCTAAAGAGCAGTCAGGGCTGATCTCCTCTAGGGCTGACTGGTTTGATTGCCTTGCAATCCAAGGGACTCGCAGGAGTCTTCTCCAGGACCATAGTTCAAAGGCCTCAGTTCTTTGGTGCTCAGCCTTCCTTATGGTCCAACTTTCACAGCCATACATTACAACTGGGAAAACCATATGGTTTTCCTTCTTCAATTAGGTCTTTTAAATAAAGGAGTCCACAGGATATGATCAAAAAATGGTGGCTACAATGGTGCTTTTGAAACTGCATCCTTTTATTATGAGCTCCATGTGTGTCACATACATAAACAGATAGATAGATCTTCAAGCATACCATATTGACTACATCCTCTGGGTACCCTGCTTAAGTGAGATATTCGTGTGGCACAAACATAGCTATTGAAATAGGAGAGGCTAGCCTTCTACAGCATGTCACCTTCCTATTTACTTTATTTTATTAAATTTATAAATATCAGGAAGTTGGAACAGGAAGATATTATAAGGAAGAAGTATGATACCTGGAATCTATTCGTGTCTTCAACTGCTAGGCTCTTTGTTCTAGATTCAACATCTTGCATTACTTCAATTACCTGGAGGTGATTGAATGGATCGCATATTTTTAAAATAAACATTTCTGTGTACAGGACAGTATTAACTCAATAAGCCAATGACCCAATAAAATTTTGTGGGTGGGTTTTGGCAGCAGAAAGTCGCATTAAATGCCTAGAAAAATTCTCAGTCATCCAAGTCATGGTTATTCCAAAGGTGCTTTTTCAAGAGGCAACTGGACTTTCTGGTTTTTCTTTGAAGATATTTCACTTATCCAATAAGCTTTTTCAGCTTCTTGGATGAGAAGAAAAAGTGAAGAAATTTCTTGGATGAGAAGCGAAACATCTTCAGAGAAAAACCAGAAAGTCCAGTTGCCTCTTGAAAAGGCATCTTTGAGTCATACTAAATGCATTAATAATCTCCATTTTGGCAATCAAGAGCCCCCAGCTAGTATCCCATGAACCTGTGCACCAGGAGAATATTGGCAAGACTTAATGCCAATACTCTCTCCTTCCCCATTGGCCAGGCAGACAGCAGTAGGTGTGATTTGACTATAGAAATCAATTAGTGTTTGGGAGATACGTTTTCTGTGACTAGGCCTTTTTTGTGATGGAGATGTTTTCCTTTTCAGTCTCTTTTTTCTCATTAGCTCTTTTTCCTTGAAAGACCAGGTAGATGTTATGAGTCAGGATTCAGGTGCTGGCTCTAACTGTGAAGAAGACACTCCAGCAGAACCTATGTAATATCAGCCTCAGGAAATACAAAGCCAAGAACCACATGAGGCTGATCAAAAACAGGCACTACCTGGACAGCTGGAGCAGTCAGATAAGAATGACATAAGACCTCCCAGCCCCTGCACACAGTAAGTAAAGAGGAGAGTAGAACAGAGAGATTTCTTGCCAAGAAGGAAGTAAATCTCTTGGTTAATGACAGCTGGCTGCACAGGCAATCCTGATCTATGTTCCTTTGCTGGAAACAACTGTCTGATCTCTGGCTCTTGTATGACAAATCATGTGGATTCTGCATCTGAAATTCTGACCTCTGGACTGTCTGACCCCTGACCCAACTCCTGGAATGTTGGACTGACTTTGGACTATTTTCTATGTTATTTTTTAAAAGCTAACTATTCAAGCAAGTATCTGTAATGAGTCTGTTTTGATTTGCATGCTCTGACTGTCATCTCTTTGATCTTGAGTAAACTGTTATCTACCATAGCAACTGTGTGAGAGTTAGTATGTCAACCAATAGCAGGACAGTAGGCAAAACTGAGTAACTTACTGAGATTTGGAGTGTCTACAATATCACCGTGGTAGAGTTCATCCTAGTCTATCTGGAATAAAATCTAATCCTCTGGAGATTCAATGCCTTGTTCAACTGGTCCTTTCTTTAGTATTCCTACAGTATGTGAAATCCCCCACTGCTCACTTAAGAATGTGAGAACAGAGCTAGGTACCTTTTGATGTACTTTCATACATGCAAGATATCAAATAAGGGATATGCATGTATGGACAATCTAAGGGAGAACAATAAATTCTATTGCAAAGGGGAGCAACAAAAATTTAAACAAACAAGAAGTTAAATGAGCAAATTAGAAACCTGAAATGGCAAGCAATACTTGCACTGTTCTAGACACTAAGTTTGCCAAGTTCAGTATAAATCACTCCTGTGTAAAATCCTATACTAGTTTTTTTTAACTTGTCAACTTCATGATGTGTGGATTTCAACTCCCAGAATTCCCCAGCCAGCCAGTAACATTGTTTTAAGTCAATGTGACTTACTCCCAGGTAAAGGCCTATAAAATTACAACCCTCTTGTGTAGCAGAGTTTATTGTGTACTGTTTCAGCTCCTGTGCCTTTCTACCCCTTGAGCACATGGTCATATGATTAAAATTGAACTTTGGAAAGTGAATTAGGGACAGGTGTCTCATTCATACTTGTTTACTTGGTGAATTTATAAACTGCTGTTTAGTATATAATTCCCAGGGAGTGCTATTATTCACAAAATTAATCTTGCCTTTACAAAAAGGCACCCTCCTTTCTCAGAGTGTAGAATTATTTGCTGAGCATTTTTCTCACCATCTCCATTCCCCCTACCTCCTCCAGGGGCGGGGGCAGGAAATGCTCTCATTTTTACTTAGAAACAAAAAGCTGCTGGGGAAAAGGCATAGGTTTTTCTTTGCATTAATAGAACTTGAACATTGCAGCAGCAGAAGCTTGGTGCGCTGCTGCTGAGCAGTGTGGTAAATCACAGCAGATGAATTAAAATCCCCAAATAAACCGGTAAATGGCAATCATAAAACCTCCAAACACCCTACATAAATCAGGAAGGAAAATCTTTTTCAACAGGCTTGCAGGAGGAGAGTGCTCTATTTAAGAAAGCCCTGTCTCTATGAAAAGAGAGTATATCAAGATGCAAGGATGGAGAATTGGGCATTTGGAGCTCTCTGGGTCAAACAAGTGACGGGTAGAAGAGCAAGTGGCAGAAAGTAGGTCACAAATATGTCAATATAAAACTGAAATTGGGAGGCAGCTTTTATTACTTTTGATCCAAGGAAGAAAGTTATTGCTTTGCATGCAGAAAGCGCAGAATTGAATGCCTGGCATCTCCAGGTGACACTGGAGCCCTTCTGCTTGGATTCTGCTATAGCATCCTGATAAACTGTAATGAGCTTGCTTGGTTTCAGTTTAGGGAGTGGCATAGCCAGAACTACCAGATTTAGGCAGCAAAACCCCACATGAACATTAGGTGGCAGCCAAGAGACAGAAAACTACCACTGCTGCCATCAAATCATTGTCTGGATTTTGCAAATCAATAGTTTGATCTGCTGCAATTTATAAAACATAGTTTATGGCTCAGTTTGATGTCTGAAACATGCTGCTATCATATGAATGGGCTGTGATTAAAACTGGTGTAGCGGGTTTCTACTTAGCCTGTTTCTTTTCAATTATTTAATAGCTATTTGGATTTTAACAATTCAGATTTTGAAGCCCTATCTGACTGGCTGGCTGGCTGACTGAGGTTTACATAACAAAACACAATAGGCCAAAATGGAGTTGGGTAATGTGATTTGCATGAAGTATGAATCAGGACATCCTGGTGAACGATAATGCAGTTTACAACCATTTATTTAGTGACCGTTCAAGGTTACAATGGCAATGAAAAAAGTGACTTATGACCAGTTCTCTCAGTTATGCCCATTGTAGCCTTCCCCAGTCATGTGATCAAAATTGATCACTTGGCAACCAACATATCTTTATGATAGTTGCAGTATTCCAGGCTCATGTGATCACCATTGGTGAACTTCCTAGTTGACCTCCGACAAGCAAAGTCAATGGAGGAAGACAGATTTGCTTAACGACCGTGTGGTTCACTGAACTTGTAGTCAAGGAACAGTATAATGATATCATGTGACATTCATGCAGCCACCAGAAGCACTGACCCACAGGTGTCTTATTATGAATGCTTGTACTGTGTATTAAATGGAGCCTAAAAGACAAGTTGGAATTGTTATTGATATCCTGACCACCCTGCTACCTAGCTTTAATTCTGGGGGATTTCAACCTTTGTCCTTTGAGAATAGATTCTGGATGAGCTCAGGAGTTTATGGACTCTCCACCAGGTACAGACTTATCCCAGGAGATCATGGGCCCAACATATGCAGATGGTTGCACACTAGACCTCATCTTCCTTTTACAGGGAAGGTTCCGGAAAAAGTGGGGGGTGGGGGTGGGGAACCCAACTACAGACAATCCTACATAAAACAATTGCTGTTTTATGAATACTAACTTCCAGTTAGTATTCATGCCTGGGCATGGGATTAAAATGGCATTAGCACCCTAATGAATCAGCTTTATCAGGATCTGAGTGAAGAGAATATGTTCATCCAGTTCTTCTTAGACTTCTCAGCAGTCTTCAGTGAAACTGACCTTGATATCCTTCTGGACAGGACTGGCACTTGCAAGCACTGTTTAGCCTTTTCCTTCTTGGTGTTGGTACCTCTTCTTTTGGAATACCTGGTCTCCTGAGATACTTATAAATTTGGAGCTGCTTTTCAGAGCTCTTTTCTTTCACATTTTGAACTGCCTTGAATAATTTGGAAAGTGGGTGTTATATAAATAATGTAAATGTGATCAGATAAAGATGCATCCTAAGATATGTGATGGCATCTAGCACTTAGCAATAGCACTTAGATTTATATACCACTTCACAGTGCTTCAAAGCTTTCTCTAAGCAGTTTGCAGAGTCAGCATGCTGCCCCCAAAAACCTGGGTCCTCTTTTTACTGACCTTGGACCGATGGAAGGCTAAAACAACCTTGAGCTAGTCAGGACTGAATTGCTGGCAGTGGGCAGAGTTAATCTGCAATGCTGCCTTCTAAAAACAGTGCCACCACAGCTCATTCTTCCAAAGTAGATGTAAATCTCAAAATTTTAATCTAACAAAAAGAGGAGGATACTAAATATATGAGAGGTTGTACTAATTGTATTTTTTACATTAAATTTGAATTGAATTAAATCAAAGCTTGTTTGATCAGGTTGACTGTGAATCTTGCATGTCACACCAATGCCAAAACAGATATCAAGGTGAAAAAGTTTGTCCATTCTTTTTGTATTTGACTTTGATGCTTCCAGACTCCAATCTACGTACAGTATGTTGAATGCCTTCAACAAGTAGCTTGGAAGAGTAATTACTTGCCTGAATGGAGATTGCCCTAACCAAAGCCAATTAATATTGACTAGCTTGGCAATGCATTACTAATCTAAGAAAATTGCATTGTCAATTAAAATGAATCTAGGGTTAGGGTAACATCTACTTGAAATCATGGTCAAAAACTATGGCTAGGGGTAGATTCTTAGAGGTTTTCTAAGGAAAGAGACAATATTGACAACTTCATTTGAAGTTGTTTGTGGGCCCACAGTAAAATACATGTGGGAATCCCATTAATGAATTGAATCTAGGGTTACAGTTACGGTTATGGTTATGTTTAGGCTTAGGGTTAGGGTTAGGGTTAGATCTACTTGGATTCATGGCCAAAATGATGCTAGGGATAGATTCTTAGAAGTTTTCTAAGAGACATTGGCACATTTTTGTTCGAAGTTGTTTGTGGGCCCACAGTAAAATACATGGGAAAATCCCACTGACGATGAAAATGAATCTAGAGTTACAGCTAGGGTTAGAATAAGGGTTAGGTCTACTTAGACTCATGATCAAAAACTAAATGCTAGGGATAGAATCTTAATGGTTTTCTAAGGAATGCAACATTGACAGTTTTTTGTTCGGACTTGTTTGTGGACCACAGTAAAATACATGGGAAAATCCCATTGACAATGAAAATGAATCGCGTTAAGGTTAGGCTTAGGGATACAGTTAGAAATCATGGCCAAAAACTAATGCTAGAGATAGATAGAGGTTTTATAACTTATGCGACGTTGACAGCTTTTCCTTCAGCGTCATTAGTGGACTACAGTAATATAAATGGCAACAACCCATTGCCAGTTTTTGCTGTTGTCCACAAACAACCCCAAACAAAGCTGTCAATGTTGCATTCCTTAGAAAACAGCTAAAAGCCTCTCCCTAGCATTAGTTTTGGTCATGACTCCAAGTAGACATGTCCCTAACCCTAATCTTAAACCTAGATTCATTTTCATTGGCAATGGGATTTTCCCATGCATTTTATTAGGGTTCACAAACATCTTTGAACAGAAACCTGCCAACATATCTTTGCTTAGAAAACTGCTAAGATTATATCCCTAGCATTAGTTCTTGGGCAAGACTCCAAATAGACCTAACTCTAACTCTAACTCTAACCCTATCCATAGATTCATTTTCTTTGTCAATGGGATTTTCCCATGTATTTTACTGTGGTCCACAAACTACTCCAAAAGAAAAGCTCTCAATGCTTCTTTCCTTAGAAAACTATTAAGAATCTATCCTCAGCATTAGTTTTTGGCCATGACTCCAAGTAGACCTAAGCCTAACCCTAGGGAGAGGAGGGGGAAAGGAGGGGGAGAAGGAGATTTGGTAAACCTGCTCTAAGAAGAAGGAAAATGAATGATAGGAAGAACAAATTCTGTTCCAACCATGCCAGATAACAGTGCCTAGCTCACCCCACCCATTTCTAGCTGCTCTTTTTATCTTGCCAATGAAATATTCATGGGGCTTCTGCTCTGAGCAATGACTTTGCCTTCATTCTAGGTCTGCTTCTTAATAGTGCCGATAGTGCAGGCCATAAATGTAATTTGCAGGGAAAGTGGGCTGCGTGCATTGCAATTTTGAACATGCATGGATGGAGGGCAGCAATTGTCTCTTTGTGTGGTACTAAACCATGTAAGTATGGCAATTAAAATAGGGAGCAGAGAAGAAGCTTTGCTGGTCCCTTTTTCTTTTTGCTTCTGAAGTGGCTCGTCTGAAAAAAAAAAAAATCAGGAAGATCTGCCACGGATTTTGGCATAGCAAATAACGTCGTATGGTTCAACAACAACTTTAATTGTGATATCCTGGCCATATTTCTCATTCAGAGACACAAGCAAGCAGGAGGAAAGAGAAATTTCGGGGTGTGAAAAAGGGCATCGCAACTACCCATCCCACCACATGGACCCACACTGGAGATTTCCATTAATTTAATTTCAGGAGTAGGGACGTCTGCTTCACTCAGAATATTCTGCTTCTAGGATGTTGTAGCTTTAAAAGAGGAGTTGTACTTGGAAAACAGGTCTTCAGAAGCACAAAACACTCTTTATTCTCCTTCCTTCCTTCTTTCCTTCCCCACATTTTTAAGAATTTCCCAGCAGGAATGTCCATAGGAGAGGCAGTGTCAAAAAAGTCAAAATGATGCCTGTGCATGTACCATTGAAGCCCCTTATGTAGCATATGTTTAAAGGGGGAGGGCAGGATTTCAATCATATGATTATGACTGGCCATTCTGATACTTTTTTATCCCTGCCTATAGATGCCCATCCTTCCAGGGCAAGTTACAAAAATCAATGATTCACATACTGTAACTTGGCCCTCAAGTGTATAATATGAAGAGAGAAAGAAATCTCTTAGCAAAGAAGGGGGGAACAGAAAATGAAGGGTGTGGTAGGTCTCATTGTCCAGCTAATGTAATTTGAACTGGATAATATACAGACTTGAACTGTCTCTGCTATCCAGGTCTCTTCCTCCTCCTTTAATCTTTCTTCTGTTTGTTTTCCATTCATAAATTCAAGCTTAATTCCCCCCTCCCCGCAATCTTGCATGGCAAACTGGAATGATTTGGACAGGGGGTCAAGGAGGAAGATGGAAAAAAAGGGAGCCATGGTGACACAGTGGTTAGAATGCAGCATTGCAGGCTAACTCTGCTCACTGTCAGGAGTTTGATCCTGACCGGCTCAAGGTTGACTCAGTTTTCCATCCTTCCAAAGTTGGTAAAATGAGGAGCCAGATTGTTGGAGGCAATATGCTGACTCTGTAAACTGCTTAGAAAGGGCTGTAAAGCATTATGAAGGGTAGATAAGTCTAAGTGCTATTGCTATTGCAATTGCTAAAAAGTCAAGATGGTGATGAAATGGTAGGTGTGAATGACCTTGAGATACAGTGGAAAGAACCACAGCCAAGGAAGAGTTGTGGAGAGACCTAGAATCACCAAGAGTCCACTACTGAATAAATACCATCATCATCATCACCCACAAAAGGAATGTGGGCATGAGAAATGCCTCAGAAGAGACTCTCTACAGTTTCTTGGGCTGTAAAGGCGGGCGGGGGGGAAATGTACTCAGACTTGCAACATTCTATTTATTTAACCGTACAATAAAGTAGAATTCATCTATCTGGTCATGGTTCCTGACTGGACTACCTCACAAGGCTGACAATAATCTTGCAAATCTGAAAGTACATTTCCCTTCCCTCCCTTGCCTTTACAGGCCAAGAAACTAGTGGGGGTCTCTTCTGAGTCATTTGCCATGCCACTAGTTCTTCCATGGAGTTAGCTGCTGTTTGCCTAACCATTGTCTAGTCTGCAGATCTACTACCTGTCTCCCAAAATCATCCCCACATACCATTTCAGGTGGTCATACTCACATAAACATCTACAGCAGGGGTGGGCAACTTTTGCCCCTTTACGATCCGTGGACTTCAACTCCCAGAAATCCTGAGCAAGCCATGCTCAGCTGAAGTCCACAGGTCATAAAGGGGCCACATTTGTCCACTCCCAAACTGTAATGTACATTATGCATTAGCCCCACTGTACATTCAGTTTTTCTCATGGTTAAGATCTAATTAATATTGTCGGGTTTGTATGGATAGGAACTGCTACAGTTAATTATGAAAAAGAGCTGAGTTTGGTAACAGAAGGTTTAACCTTCAGATATTAAGTATGCACTGTAAGAAAAAGCTTGGCTGTGACATTTCACACTATCAGCCCACATTTCTAGTGTAATGAGTATAAAAGGCCAAGTTTTGGCCCTTTTTGTTTTTGAGGACACTGTGTCATCAAAACCCATGAGTCCAATTGCCATACTGGCAACACGATGATCGTACACATCAAAGACCGTGGGCAGCATTTAATCCTAAATATTTGTAGGATGGGCATCCCTCTCTGCATATATCATAAATCAGAGCTATAGTTAATATACTGAATAAATAACCTTCCTTTCCTACATCTTAATGATTCATCCAGTTTCCTTCTCTTTCTCACCAGTCCCTTTTGCTCTTGAACCTTCCTCTCCCGTTGTGTTGTTTTGAAGGCCATCCGCCAGCACATTCTAGCAAAAACAGGTTGGATCCAAGTCTTAATAGCTAGTAATTAATTTTCATTTCCTTTAGTGGAGGGAGAAAAGCCAAGTTTGCTGGAGTCTTGCCTGCCATTTAGTGATTAACCTTCAGGTGAGACATCACTTAAAGTAATGCAGTGGGAAAGATACTTGGGGTGAAATTATCCTCGAAGAAGGACATATAGAATGACTAAATGTCTTTCATTTCTGGCACCACCTGTGGAGGCTGGGATCAAGTTTCTGCTCTGCCATAAATCTTGATGGTTAATTTGGGTGTCTCACACTGCCTATTACTCTAAATCAGTGTTTCTCAGCCTGGACATGTGAAGGAAATATGCGGACTTCAACTACCAGAATTCTCAGCATTGACTTTGCTGATTGAGGAACCCTGGGGGACCATGCACCCATCTGGGAGTCAATGCAGTTGAGAAACACTGCTCTGTTGCAAAATAAGGGTGCACAACTTTCATTGGTTTGAGACCCTGTTCCAAAAGCAGGCCAGGCTTCTTAAGGAACCAAATGGTGCATGAAGCCTCTGCAAAACCTGAGCAGCTTTTTTTTGTCCTCTAGCCCAAGGAATTTCAACCTCAGCAGTGCTGTAATCCTCCAAACCCAGGTCAGACCTCCCTTCAGAAAACACCAACAGTTTCTTGGGGGCTAAAGCTAGCAAGAAATTAATAGCCATACTTAGAAAACAAGTTTCAATCAAACAAAAACTGTGGCAGAACCTAAAACCTAATTGTAGAATGAGTACAGAGATAGCAATAACAATAGCACTTAGACGTATATACCACTTCACAGTACTTTAAGCCTTCTCTAAGCAGTTTACAGAGTCTGGGCTCTCATTTTACCAACCTCGCAAGGATGGAAGCAGTGGTGGGCTGCAACCGGTTTAACAGCCGGTTCTGTGAGTGCGCGCAGCAGCCCACCAGTGGATGGAAGGCTGAGTCAACCTTGAGCCAGTGAGATTCGAACTGCCAAATTGCAGGCAGCCGGCAGTCAGAAGGTGTTTTTTTTAATCTGAAAAAGTAATAAGCCACCATTTTATCACTACTGTGAGCATTCTATGAATGGCAGATTAGAAATCATAAAAATACATACATGTATACATACAATATGTATATGACGGCATCTTTATAAGAATTATGGAAAGACAAAGGCGTTTTTAGACCTTTTCAGAATTTTGACAAACTGAGTTTTGCTAATTTTAAAGAAAGCTCACTGAAGCAGATTTTTAATATGAGAAGAAGGACTGAATATTTAAAAGATCCCAATTTTCATTTCAGAGCTATTAAGAGGACTTAGAGGTTGGTATTTCAGTGATAAGGAAAACTGAATACTGTATGATGGCTCCATTTACTGGAGGCTGTTTTAATCAAACTCAGAATAAGCACTGTAACCCCCAACCAATAGAGTTCACAGCAGGACAGTGCAAAGAGCAGATTTGACTTTCCTAATAGATCCCTGAGGGTTTCTAACTCACAATTATTGAGTTATAAATTATTATGATTATTTATGGGGAAAAATGCCTTTTTTAAAAAAC
Source organism: Oxyrhabdium leporinum (assembly GCA_032468155.1). NCBI lineage: Eukaryota > Metazoa > Chordata > Lepidosauria > Squamata > Cyclocoridae > Oxyrhabdium > Oxyrhabdium leporinum. The sequence continues at coordinate 145,621 of JANHFL010002686.1, read as the reverse complement.
CTAAAATAAGCTGCTGAACTGAAGAAAGGTTAAGCGGGAACATAGGCAGAAATCTGAAGGCAAAAACCAATGAGTCCTATTTAGAACTCATATCTGTGTAAATCTCAGGTTTAGTTGTTGTTGTTTTTTAAATAAAATCCAAGTAGGATTTTTAATAGATGTCACCCGGATGATGGCCCTTAATGAAAGCATCTCGGAAATCTGAAGTTTGTTCATCCCACTTTACAGAGCAGCCTGTATGAAAATACAAAATTCATTTTTAATTACATTTTTAATGCTGACAATGAGTTTCTCTTTCATTAGTGATGCAACGATATTATTTGAGATTCTGAATTCAGTTTCCATAAAAGAACAGCCAAGCCAGCTTACAGATGTTAACAATTATTAATCACTTCATATTATTTAATATTATCAATTATTATAAAGTATATACATAACCTACAATAATTTAATATTATGATAAATAGGGTATCTGAGGAGCTATCTCACCCCAATAGGATTGGCCCATCCCACTCACTCCAGCAGAGGAGGCTTGCTATGGACTCCGTCTGCCAAGGAACTTCAGCTGACAGAGTCCAGGAGAAGAGCCTTTTCTGCTCTGGCCCCTAGTCTTTGGAATATTCTGCAGCCAAATATTCCCCAATCCCTTTGGTTTTCCAGAAGGGCCTTAAAACCTGACTCTACCAGCTGACCTGGGCTACTTTGGGGCTGCTTTATGCTGGAGGTGGGGTAGAAAAAAGATCCCAGTCCCCATATCACCTGTAGAAAGTTAGCACCCATCCCACTCCTAGAAAAATGAAATATTTTCAAAAATATTAAGAAGGCAGAATATTATATTTTCCCTGAAAGAGAAATAAAAATCTTAAAGGGAGACAAAGACTCAGAGCCACAGTTCCCTGCCCCCGAGCAGATACTAAACTGAGGCCAGTCTTTAGAAATGCAGATTTGATAATCCATTACTCCCAGCAGCAAGGTCTGAACAAAGATAGGATTAACCCTCAGCCACAATAGGAATTGCCCAACAAGCCCCTTCATTGCATCAGCACACTTCAACCAAACTTGATTCAGACAAACATGACCCTGCATGGTCCCATGGGAGTCTGATTACAGCCAATAGAATACATTTCTTGCACAGGAACAGGAAGCTCAAGGGCAAGGCTCAAGGGAAGGTATAAGCAACCCTAATTCTCAACTCCATGTGGTCAGCTGCCCAGGACCTCAAACCCATGTGGTCCTGTTCATCAATAAACCATCTTTCCAATCAGCCTCCATGTTTCCAATGTCTTTCTCCCCACTTGGAACTGAACCAGATGCATATTTCTTCCAACAGTCACATGATCAAAATTCAGATGCTTGACAATTGACTCATATTTATGTTGCAGTGTCCTAGTGTCATGTGTTTGCTTTTTGTGACCTTCTGACAAGCAAAGTCAATAGGGAAGCCAGATTCACTTAACATTTAACAACTGCAATGATCCACTTAACTGTGGCAAGAAAGATTGTAAAATGAGGCAAAACTCACTTAACAATTTCTCACTTAGCAACAGAACGCTTGGGCTCCGTTGTGGTCATAAGTCAAGAATTACCTGTACTGCCACTCATACAAGTAATGCTACTGGAAATTCCTTTTCAAAAGGAGGAAAGCTAGTGAGTATTTCTAATAGTCAAGGAACAAACAGTCAAGAAATACACAGCAAACTCTAACACTTGGTAGAGCAGTCATGAAGACCTGGGAAAAAATAAAGGCATTTTATAATGGGGCAACTAAGATTATTGTGTGTGTGTAAAAAGTTAGCACTCGCCCCTCTCCTAGAAGAATGAAATATTTTAGGAAATATTAAGAAGGCAGAATATTATACCTCCCTGGATGAGAAAAGGAGAAACATGGTCTTTGAAAGCAGCCCTCACTTTTGTCAATAGCCCCAGAAAGACTGGGCCAGCCTATCTACAAAAGACCTTCACCCTCAGGACATAATAGGATCAGACCTCTACCCATCTAGCAGTAGAGCTCACCACATGGCACCTGGGGATATTACGTCAGCCCAAGGTTCAACCAAACTTGATTCAGGCAAACTAGACTCCACATGGGAATCTGACAACAATCGATAGAATACATTTCTTGCACAGGAACAGGAAGCTCGAGGGCAAGGCCCAAGAGAGGGTATAAATCTATCTATCTATCTATCTATCTATCTATCTATCTATCTATCTATCTATCTATCTATCTATCTATCTATC
>JANHFL010002686.1:132791-143283 GCA_032468155.1 Oxyrhabdium leporinum | reverse complement strand
ATGCAAGTTCTTTCCTAACAGGAAAGAACTTGCATTCATGGCCACTTTTAATGTAAGCAGTAGACAACATACAGCTAGCTAGATGTATCACCTAGGAGAGATGGAGCCTGAAGTAGGAACGAACTAGACAAAGCTTCCTAAAGAAGGCCACCATAAGCCATTTCTAAATCATCAAGTAAACTGTATGATCAAATAACCACCAAGAGTCAAGCTCAGCTCCAATCAGATTTTGCCTTTCAGAACCATCCACTTGATATTCACTCCTTCCTGGCAGCCTTATTTCTAGGACCAAATCAATCTTATAGCCAATAACTTTTCTCCATCTTCTTGGTGGGGGAATCGGACAAGTTTAAGTCCTACATCTTTGGAGGGCACCAAGCTGGAGAAAGCATTCTAAGTGATGCCCACAATAAATAATCAAGCAACTAGGAGAGGCAACCTGCATTTCTGTATCAATCCACCATTCTTGGTGGCTGCTAAATGATAACTTTGATGGTTTTGATTGCTTCCACAAGTCCCTGCCTCAATGGATCTGGAGAAAAAAGCCAAGAGACTCTTCAACGTCTACTCTCTTTTTTTTAAGCTCCTGGTAACATGAATGATAATCCCAACAATTTGGGGATGCCACTGGTATATGCACCCTGCCAATTAAGAGGGAAACTATCACTCTGATGAGAAAAAAACTCAGATGTGTAAACATGTATTAGATGCTAATGCATATGTAAACATGTAAATTTGGAAATAACTATTGTTATGCACCCAAATACCTATTAGTCCCCTTGTTAATTTAGACCCTCTCATTTATCCTGCTGTGCATAGATTAACCCATTCTTAGCAATGCCTATGCCCAATTCATGCCACAGATATTTAAATTCTAAAATCCTCTGGTGATTAGCCAAGTCTGAGAAGAGTCAGATCCTAGATGATCCCAATGATTTGTACTAGCCATTCTCGACCTTTACAGAGTTGTGATCACCAGCAATTAGCAATTGTCTACATCAGCAAAGCTACAAGCTTTGTTCTATTTATTAATGTATTTTTATCATATTTCTACCCCATCACAATCTAATCACTCCAAGCTACACAGAATATAAAACAATTTAAAACATTCACCACTTATTAAACATTCCCAAAAGGACTATCCAAGATAACGTGAACAAGCTATAATAATGAATATGAATTTAAAGTGGGGAAAAGTATTAAAAGATAGCATTGTATAACATACAATGTCTTATGAAACAGTTGGGTTTTTTAACCATTTTGAAGAAGGGAACTAGCCTAATTTGTATTGGGAGGCTGTTCCAGAGTGTCAACACTGCTAAACAAATGCAATACTTTCTAATTTCAGCTTCCAAATATCTTAGAAACGTGGAACCATATTTAGTCCTCAACCTACAATCACAGGTGGAATCAGAATTGCTGCTAAGCAAACCTGTTAAGTGAGTTGCACTCAATTTTATGCCATGATTTTAAGTGAGTCATTGCAGTTGTTAAGCAAATCATGCAGTAGTTAAGTGAATCCAGCTTCCCCAGCCCCTTCATTGATTTTGCTTATCAGAAGCCGGCTGGGAAGGTCGCAAATGGCAAACATGTGACCCTGGGATACTGCAATTGTTGTAAATACAACAATTGTGCCTGTGATGACCTGGGGCATGGCACGAAAACAACACAGCCAAAGAACAGGTCTAACTCCCCTTTATTGCTCCAGTTGTGCCCCCAAACATCCCCACATTTACTACAAGTCCTGGAGCAAAAGCTCTCACATGCACCTTCAGCAGAACCTGGCTGCGAGTAGCCAGTAAGCCAGGTTCAGGGGTGGGATTCTGCCAGTTCGGACCGGTTCAGGCGAACCAGTAGTTCCGGCGATGAGTTGGCCCCACCCACCTGCCCCTGCCCTAGTCTGTGCTTTATTTCCTTGTTTTGCTGCTCAGCTGATTCACGTGGCACAGTGAATTGCCGCGCGTCAGCTGTTTTACACACTGGAGCTGCAGTAGAAGGTGAGTTCTACAGCTAAAAATGGGCTTTTGCAAACATTGCACGCATGCGTGCGAAGCATGCATTTGGCATGCGCGCACATGCAAAGCGCGCACTCACCAAACCAGTTGGAGTTGGTTGGAGTTGGCAGTCCTGTAGGTTACACTGGTTGAATCCCACCACTGGCCAGGTTAGCCAAACAGTAACCAGGGCCATCAGTCTGGTAAGACAGGTTAGCCAAACAGTAACCAGAGCAAGAAGTTCAGCGAAGCAGGCAAACCAGGCAAGCCCTTCAAGACAGAGCACAGTAATCTCCAGGCATCAGCAAGTGCACATGAGGCTCCACAGATTCAATGTCTGTTCTCGAGAAATGCCCCTTCCGCCGGCACCCTTCTTACATCTTAGTCCCCAGGTGTGCCTTGTGAAGGGGGGCGGGACACTCTCCTCCCTCATAGCTGGCTCAGTCTGCGTTGTTCTCGCCTTCTCTCTTCTCTCTATGCTCTAGGATCAGGAGGGGGTGGTCCTTGCTCATCACCTGAGCTCTGTCTCTCCTGCTCCTCCCTGTCTACAAGCCTTTCTAATCCTGAAAAGCTCTGCCTGGACTGGCTCTGCCCTTTCCTAGTTTCCTCCAAAGCCAATGGAGCCGCCCTCTCGATCTCTGTTGGCTCTTGTTTCAGCTCATGTTCCCCTGCAAATTCAGACTCCAACAGGGGCATGACAATGCCAGTTGCCAAGTGCCCAAATTTTGATCATGTGACTGTGGGGATGCTGCAATGATCATAAGTCCTTGGAATGGGGCGGTATATAAATCTAATTTATAAATAAATAAATAAATAAATAAATAAATAAATAAGAGGGAGGGCCATTCACAAGTCCCTTTTTTTCAGAGCCATTGTAATTTCAAACGGTTGCTAAGTGAAAGGTTGTAAGAGGAAGACTACCTATACAAGGAACTTTTCTCTGGCTTGCCCAGTAATTCAGGCTAATACTGGGTGCAGTTGGCAGTCCTGTAGGTAATTATTAAGATACTTAAATTTTAATAGCTGGAGCAGTGAAGAGTTGGACAACGAGTAAGAACACACTTATTGATTAAAGAGAGTTGGCCACTGCATGAAGGAATCTGAGCTGTGATTAGTTGCTGTGAGAGTAAAGGGGGAGTTTCCTTGTTTCCTGCCTTTTTCCTCTGTGTGCCCCATGTGGTCTCTGTGATTTACCTCATGATGTTCCTGCTGTGTTGATTTACCTGACGATGCTCCTGTTTGCCTATCTTATTTACTGCAAATATATTTATTTATATAAAACTGGTTCATGTCAGCGTCTCTGACTCCATTTGGACACCAGCTGCGCAATTATTTGACATAGATGCCGCGTCATACAGGTCAAAACCAGCATCTTAATTTGTATCAGGCAACCAATGCGCAACCAGTGCAGACTTTGCAAAATTGGTATAATGTGCTCCCAAATACCCACATAGCTGCCTTCTGGAACAATTGCTGTTTCCAAGTAGCCTTTAATGGCAGTCAACCCCTGCCCTCATGAAGCCCATTGCACTAGCCTGGTAACAAGAAGATGACTTACTGTGGCTTGTTCCTCCAGCATCAGATCAGATCACAACTGGTATACGAGACAGAGCTCATCATGGACTTCTTGGGCCGCAGATTCTACCTATTCTTCCATCAAGACCTATGAGTCCAGGAGGACCTCCAAGTCATGAACCTGCTCCTTCGTGAATAATACCTGCCCATACTGGTGACAGTAGAGAACCCCAACGAACCAACAATGATTCCATCTTACTTGGGTTCAACTTCAGGCTGTTATCTCCCTTACAACCTCAAGGTATCAGGAAAGGATGTCAATTGCATTTCCCCTACTATGCAGGGTAGCAATGTACAATTGGATATTGTCCAATGATTTTTTTTATTTTTTTTGGTGCATTTGTTGACTCTTGGCAATTGCTTGCATCAACCTCTCTTCCCCCATAGCAATAGGCTGGAACCACCAGCTGAAGAAGGAATGGAACCATTACAAAACAATGTCTTCTATGCCAACTTCTTCAGGCAGTCCAGCAAGATACTTTGATTGATATTACTCAAAGACCACTGAGATATCCAACAGGATCACACTGCCCATTTTTAGTTACTAATGCAACTTGCCTCCAGAATTTGTAAGTGCTCAAACACTGCAGGTTTTTAAGAAGAGATTGGAAAACCATTTGTCTGAAGCATTGTAGAGTTTCCTGCCTGAGCAAAGGGTTGGTCTGAAACCAGTCTGAAAAGAGTCAGAATAATTTATTTCTTCTAGGATACTAAGAAATTAGTCTTCTACTACTCTCATTAACCTTCCTTAAAAGGGGGAGGCTAGAGACAGGACAATAGTTATCCACAATCAATATATCTAGGGATGGCCTCTTAAGCAGGTAGCACACCAGAACCGCCTTCAGGTCTACTGATAGCTATCTCTCCTATAAAGAAACATTGACCATCTCCTGGATTATTTTGTCATTCGTTATATTTCTGTGATCTATCCATCATTTTACTATTTCAGCTCTCTCTGCAACCGGCATCTGCTTCGAAATGACAGGATTCTTATTTGCATTTTGTAAGACAATCCCCTTAGATCATCCTTTCTATAAAATAATAAACTTGGATTGTAAGAACTCACTGGAATGATATGAGTTAAAGCTGTTTGACTAGTGAGACTTCAGATCCATATTTTTAAGATGTCAGAATAATGACCATCACATAAATAGAAATGTAATATATCTCACCCCAATGGAGAAGTTTGGGCCATATGAATTGATCAATGCTAACTGATGATGGACAACGTCATGATTCTGCTCTCCCTTTTTATGGATCATAATAAAGAAATTGGAGTTGGACAGACACCTTCAAATAAAAGCCAGCTTTAAACCAAGGGCAGTCCAACACACACATGGCCACCCAATTGCATTTACAAAAGTCATTTGTATGTTCATTTCTTGCAAACAAATTTTACCAAAACATCACTTTGATCTTGCCTGATTACAGCAACTGATTCTGTAACTTCCTAACTATTAAGGAAAAAAACAAACTGAGTGCAAAATCTTATTTCCTCAGTGTGTCAATGGAAGACTATGAAATGTTGAGACAACAGAAAAGGCCAGCTGTCTGTGGAAAGGAGGGAAAGAGGGAGAGAGAAAAAGATGAGAAAAGCAGCTCTTTATCCGCAGCCCAGAAAGGTCTGTATTTCTTGTGCTTCCATTTGCGCTCTCCAAATTGGAGTCTATGCAGAGTCCTATTTCCATCCTCTGTCTTTTAGCAAGACAAAGCAGATTCTCTCCTTGCTTTCTCTTGACATGCTGGTGCCATGTTAAAACACAAAATTACACTTTAGCAGAAGCTGGTAAATGAAATGACATGGAGCGATATATCAAGATCACTTTGAAAAGTCATTTTAATGCTGTTGCTGTTGTTGTTGTTGTTGTTGTTGCTATAAACCAAGAAAACATTTGGTCAGCATTTGGTCAGCAGATGACCTCAAGACAATCTAAAAACAGAGCAAGAGGTTGCAGAATATTGATCACTGTCTTTTTCTTATATTTTCAAAAGGTTTGCCAGGGTTTCCTTTTAGGATATGTGCATTTGATTCAAATTTCTCTGATTATTTGTTGTGTCAAACTTTTTTTTTTGGGGGGGGGAGATACATTGGGACTCTCCTATTTTTCGGGGGGGGGGGAGTCAATTCAAGACCCTGATCAGTTGGATTGCTGTTTTCTGTTTTATGTCAACCCTGAAGCTGGACCTGACCGAAGCCATTTTGCTGCTTCAGAGTTGCCACATTGGATCCGAGGGATAGGGAGGGGGGAATAGAGGTAGCTGGAGTTTTGTAGCCAAAACAAAATACTTTCTCTTGGGAACCAAGGACATTCTCACAGCTGGTCAGAGGAAGATGGAGTGATGTCACCAGGCAACCAGACAGTGCCGTAATTGGACCATGTGACTGATTGTTTGGGGAAAGGGAAAAACTTTTAATTAGGTGAAAACCACGGGAACCTTCAGAGTTGGTTTTCACCAGATCTGTGCCAATATGATATATCCAATAAAACTATTAAACCTGCCTTGGAGTTTTGCTTGCTATGGGTCTATTACTTGTAATCGTGACATATCATTTGTTTGAAGATGACAAGACAGTCTGCTCAGGCAAGTCTTTGGATTGAACTATACCGCCATTTCAGTAATATAGTAAAGCATTTTGTAAAAAAAAAATATGATAAACCTGCATATGAGGACATCTCTAAACTTTGATCCCAAGGCCAGTCTTCTGGTGGATAAATTGCAAACTGTCTTATTACTGGATATAATAATCCTCTTCATGAGGAATGTCTTTGAAGTTAGTTCAAAAATTCCCATAAGAGAACAACTTTGGCCATTTGATTGAAATCCATTGCCTGCTATATTTTTATCATTAGCTACTGATTCATTCCCAGAAAATTATTAATTTCTCACTTCAAATAATTCCAATTCATTTTTAAATCAACAATAATCTTCTGGTATGATTTTCTCCAAAGTTTGGAGGTTAGAATTCATTGGCCTGTTATTTTAATGCAGATTTATCCAATTTGCAGTTCTTGGAACTACCCATCAATCAAAACAGATTTATACAGAAAAGCTGCACTTTGAAAGACAGTTTGCAACTTATAAAAATGCAAACATACATGCAGACATTAGGGGAAAGTAGACAAAAATACTCATTCATTTAGGATAATACATACATAGACACCTCCAAAGATCCAGAGTAACAATATGTTGACTAGGGTAAAATACATAACAAAATGGGAACGTTAGGAAAAAGGTGTGGAAAAATGCATGAATTGTTTTTCTATGAAGATTCTCAGTCATCCAGGTCATGGTTATCCAAAGGTGCTTTTTCAAGAGCCAACTGGACTTCCTTGTTTTTTCCTTGAAAACGTTTCACTTCTTATCCAAGAAACTGAAGAAGCTTCTTGGATGAGAAGCGAAACAACTTCAAGGAAAAGCAAAGTCCAGTTGCGTTTTGAAAAAGCAACTTTGGGTATGTATTGTTTCTTGCAGATTTAAAAAAACAAAACAAAACACAGACTGGGAATATGTCACAGAATGAATGGAAATACACAACTGAACATCACCTGACTTGCAAAAATTACCCATCAGCTATCAGAGGTGGTCTTCCCTGTTGTCCATCCAAAGTAGGGATTGATTTTCCATCCAATTCCATCATCGGTTTCTTTTTGCAGAGCAATAAAGATTCAGCTGTTCCAACAGATATTTTCTTGTTTGTTAGATTACAATATATTTCAATGCTTCAGTTGTAGCCGCATAAGTGACTCTGCTTCCTGTCTCCATCTGTTCTTACATCGCATCTCTTTTGTTTTTCTGCAATTTAGAAACGGCCTTGATTAGAAGTGACAGAAAAACAAGATAAGACTCGCCCAACATTTTTAAAAACATTACGTGAAATAAATCAGTTTCAAGTAAAAATTTTGGCAGAGAGGTTTGAGAGAGAAGCCTTGTTAGGCCCAAATCTGGGTTCCCTTTGGCCGTGATTGGATTGCTTTCTGTACCAGATATATAGTTATATATATGTAGAGAGAGAGAGACTGTCTTATTTCTCATACCCATTTTGCCTCTTTGATGCTGATCAGTTTTCATTTAGCCACACAGAAGCTAGCTTCCCTCCCTCCTTCCACCTCTTGCCATACAGACGCTTTCATCTGATTAAGGGCAGATGGATTGCCAAGGCCCCTTCATCTCAGCATCTCTTTGGAGCCCTGAGGAGGCAGTTGCTACAGAGCACCATCCGTGCTTGCGATAGACACATCAAACGAACTGCAGTTCAAAGGCTGCAGTGCTAACAGAGACCCATGTTCCTTTAACAAAATCACTTTTGCCTAAATGGTTCAGGGAGGGGAGAATCCTGACTTATCTTTTTGAAATGTCTGCTTTGCAGCAATCAAGGAGGAAGAAAGACAAAAAGAGAGATTTGTAAATAGGGCAATATTTGGGCAGACTTTGGCCTACAGTGAGGCAATAAAGGTACAAAAGGCACATGTCTCTAAGGCTGAACAGAAACTTGGTTTACTCAATTGGAAGTAACCAAACTTGTGGGGGAGGGGGGGAGAGGGAATGACAGACACTCCTGGAATTTTGAGAGTGTGTCAAGAGCACTCACACAAAATGGCAGCTATGATGAGTACAGTTGGTTGACAAGCATGCTTAATCAAAAGGCAAACTGGTGTAGATGCTCTTGATCACTTCCTAAAAGCTTCCTTTCTTTTCCCATTTCTAAAAATCTAGGACAGTGTTTGTCAACTGTAGCAATTTGAAGATATGTGGACCTCAACTCCCAGAATTCTGGAAACTGAAGTGCATAACTTGAAGTTACCAAGGTTGAGAAAAACTGGTCTAGGATTTAACAAGTCATATTTTTTCTTTTCTGACAATGCTTATAAAGCAGGCATGTTATGGCACATGTTTTGCAGTGCAGAATCAATTTTTCACTTGTTCTATCTTGTCCTCCTCAAAATGGGCAATCGCCTGAGCTCAGAAATAGAATTCACCAGGAATCCAAGAATCTTTATTTGAGAGTCTCCTATCACTTCTATGGTTCCGTTGCCTCATAAAATTAATTCAGCAACCAAGGATGGAAAAGCTGCAGAGAATCTCTGGATTGGGAATGTTAAGAGTAGTGGATGAAAAAGCTCAATTTTTAGGAATTCCTTCAAAGGAGAAAAGAATTCTGGAGAAATTTTCAAGTTGGGATGTGGTATTCTTGCATGGTTCTTTGCAGCATGAGCCAAGAAATATATGTGAAGATCTTGTTTTTCATTGTACAATCATCTCTCCAGTGTCTGCAGCCTTCCTGACCAGAATGGGACAACTCACCATGGCCAACTCACTGCAGACAAATTTATACAATCTGAAAAGAAATCAGAATAAATTCACAAGGTCAATCTTAGCCCTGCTTCATGTATACCAGCAGCAATGTTGTGATTAAAAGTTGGCCTTCCATCAATAATAAGAGTAAAGAAATCAACATTATAGGCGACTAGTCTCCTGCCCAATATTTATTTGGCAAAACAATGTTTCCGTGAACAACTTTCCAGTAAAAGATAGATGCATTTGTGTCTAAAATTACTCTCATGATTCTCACTAGATCATGAACTTCTGAGTGACATAAATTATCATACACATTTGAGGGACGACTTATTTTTTAACAATTTTAGACAAGATAGACAGCAGGTATGTAAGTTTAAATGGCACCAATTTTTCAAAGGTCAAGGAATGTCATACTATTTACAGTCTCTTACATCCCATTCCCCAAGAGAAACTTTAAACAGCTTCACATTCAAAAACTGCCAACATCCTATTGGATGGAAGTTCTAAAGGATTGATTTATTCATGTATGTATTTATTTATTTAATTTGTATTCTGCCTTTATTATTTTTACAAATAAATCAAGGCAGCAAACATATCAAACACACCTTCCTCCTCCTATTTTCCCCACAATAACAAACCTATTACGTAGGTTGGGCTGACAGTGACTGGACCAAAATCACCAGCTGGCTTTCATGGCAAAGGCAGGACTTGAACTGAGAGTGTTCTGCTTTCTAGCCTCATACCTTAATCAGCAGAACAAACTGACTCTCACCAACTATACTTATATCTTTGTAGTAAGTTACAGGTAGAAGATTTGACTATTACTTATTACATTGCAAACTTTTATCAAGAGTCTAGAGCTAGATTCATTCTGCCCTTGTTAATCCAATTGAATCAATCTAGTTTAGAAGAAAAAAAAATCTATTTTCTGTTGTCTGATTGTGATAAACATGTAACAAAACAAGTTGCATTGTTTGCAATGGTCACAAGGAAGCCCGAAAGCACATGTTGACAAATGGTGCTGTTAATATTAGAGGGGAATGTATTGAACTGATATGGATTGCTGTAATTGTATATAATTTTTCTAAAACAAATGCAAATGAATGTTTCAAATACGAACTCCAACAGAAAAATAAAAGTAAAATTAGCCTATTGGCTTTTTCAGAACCAACTGCTACTACCATTTATAAAGGATTCCAAAATATCACTGGATATTTTTTTTTCTTCCTCCAGCATCAAGCCAACTGAAAGATTTTAACTTTACCTGGAAACATTCAGAGAAATTGTTCTTCCAATTTTTCACTCCACAAATTGAATCAGGATGCACGCAGGGAGTAAAAAGCATGATGGAATCAAAGCAGTGAACACAAAATCCAGGCAGAGCATTAATCACGATTGTGGCTGTTGTCCTGACTCTATTTGATCACACTTTGCAGACCCTTCTGAACAGGATGGAGAGTTCAAAAGGGCATTTATGCTTAGCTCTAATTAAAAATTGTGTGGCTCATTAGAAAAATAAGCCAGAGGGAGTGACATGAAATCACACCAGAGGAGGGAGGGAGGGAGGGAGGGAGGAAGGAAGGAAGGAAGGAAGGAAGGAAGGAAGGAAGGAAGGAAGGAAGGAA
>JANHFL010002686.1:121224-132691 GCA_032468155.1 Oxyrhabdium leporinum | reverse complement strand
AGGGAGGAAGGAAGTAAGGAAGGAAGGAAGGAAGGAAGGAAGGAAGGAAGGACGGAAGGAAGGAAGGAAGTAAGGAAGGAGGAAGGAAGGAAGGAAGGAAGGAAGGAAACTTTACCTACATGGTTTAAAATCCCTCTGTTCAATAATCTTTGTCTATGTACACATAGATAATCCTTGCTTAATGACCATTTGTTCAGCGACCATTCAAAATTACAATGGCACTGAACAAAGGGACTTATGATCCATGCCTCAAGTTACAGCTGTTGCAGCACTTCCATGGTCAAATGAATCTGGGCATTTGGGAACCCTTCACACTGATAATGAGTTGCTAAGCATTCCACAATCATGTGATCGCCACTTGCAATCTATCGGTAGCCTACCAGCTTCCCCAAAAAGTCAATGGGGAAGCCATCAGGGAAGGTTGCAAACATCTGCTGCCTCCTGAAAGGAATCCCTCTGCTTTCTCGAAACTAGCTGTAAAAGGTCCACTCTGAAATCCAAGCAAGATTTTAGCGTGGAGTGTGTGCGATATGGGGTGTTTCCAGCCAGCCCCCAGAAATGAGAGAAAGTCCTTTTGACTCTGGAGGGTGGCTGCAAACACTCTGTGCTGCAAACACTTGTGCTAAAATCCTGCCTGGATTTTGAGGCGGGCCATTTTCAGCCAGCCTCTTTGAGGGTAAAAGAACTGCTTGTCAGAGAGATTCAAAGCTCTGTGCCTCCCTCCAGCAGGCAGCTTTTTTGCTTCATCCGCTTAATAACCCAGGAGAACTCTTCATCACTGCAATTGGGAGTGTGTGCTTTTAACTGCTTTTATTCAAACCCCTAGCAATTCCAAGGCACAATGAGCAGGTCCAGTTGCCATACTTGGCAAGACTGGAGTGACAGAGGAGTTTTTGGCGAGATTCAGTCCACGAAAATGTAATATACAGTTCAAAGCCAGTCCAAACACAAGTTCAAGAAGCAAGACACAAGGAACAAAAACATGAAGTAAGGAACTGGACACATTGTTCCAGCAATTCCCATCTCTTTGGGCAGGATTAAACAGGCAATGCCAGTATGGCTCTTCACAATGAGCGAGGCTGCTTTGTCACAAGTAGCCTGGTTGACCAGCATTGCACCTGTCTCCTCTCCACCCTGCATGCCCTTGCCATCTCTCTTCTGCCTTCCCTCTCTCAACAAATGAAGGAAGTTCTTCACCGGCAGCGAATTAGTTGAGTCAGTGAGTTATAGCTCTGTGCTTCCACAACTTGCTCTAGTATTACATTATTATGGCAGGCTTTAATTATATAGTTCATTCTGATACGGCTTCCTGCTTCTTCCAAGGGCCATTCCCCTGAGAGGCATGTTGTGGAGAGACGATCAGTACGGAGGAAACTGAAGGGCAAGGGAGAGAGACAAGACATCTTTAAATGTGGAGCTTTCCTCAGAGTAACCATTTCTAGCCTTAATTGTTTTGGAGCAATCTGGAAAACTTGTTCAGATCAAAAAGGTGCACAGGGAGAGTTGACAGCATTTATTCATTCCTTCGTTTACTCAATTCATATGTCATTGTATCCCCTGGATTCAAGAAGCAAGGACAGTGAAGATGCTCTAAATGTGAAGATGCTCACCTGATGTTTATTTTATTTTATCCCACTTTCATTATTTTTCACAAATAACTCAAGGAGGCAAATTCCTTCCAGGCTCAAATGGTCCGTTCTGGAAAAGGCTCTGATGCTGGGAAAGGTGGAAGGGGAGAGAAGAAGAGTACAATCTGAGAAGGTGGATGAACTCAGTTACAGTGGGGATGACCGCACCATTGGGAGACCCAAAAGAACAGGTTAAGGATAGATTGTCATAGAGAAAATCTATCCATGCGGTCACTAGATGACTTGAGGACCTATAATCAAACAAGCAAGGGGAGAATACAAGGGAGCAAGACAAAAGTTAACATAGTAATGAACACCTCTTAGCAACTAAATCCCTCTCCCTAGTAACCTGAATTCCCCTTTTTATTATGAGCCTTAATTCTGTTTATTCAGCAAGGATTTGACAGTTCCCAAGGGACCTATTTCCTGTTTCAATGTTCCTTGAGGTTTCACTTCTATATATCACAAGCAATTCTTAAAACTTTGTGCTTTTAGATATCAGGTCACTGCTTTCTGTGCCAACGGATGGCATGTGGTTAGGACAAGCTTATTCTCTGGTTAGTTTTCTCCTTTGGAACAAAAGCAACAGAGAACAGACAGAGAGACAGCTGCACAACAGCTGTGCCCGGGAATGATGAGCTCTGTAGTCCAAGATATAAGGATGGTTCCAGGTTGAGAAACATTACTTCAGAGTAAGGATGAGCAGCCTAAGGACTGATTGACCCCAAAATGTCACGTGAGTCTCAAACCCCCTTTTTTGTGTCTCTCCAGACATCTTTTTGGCTGATATTGATCCAAACTGCCTTCTCCCCTGAAGTTCTTTTTATTTCTTGGTTGACTCTGAACCTAATTAGCTTTTTATGATCAATCAAGTCAAGAAAGTATTGACATCCACTGAAGGATCAAATGGACTTAGTGACTGAAAAGATTGAAAGGAATAAAAAATTGGCAGCAAAAATACAAAGAATAGACATTTCTTCAATCCTAACGATCCTTCTTCCCTGCTGTTTTCTTATGCTTTCATCCCCCAGAATATTTTACTAGACACTGTTTCTCATTATTATTCTTCAATGAGATTTTTAATCTTAATGTTTGCTTATTAGGAACAAATGAGGAACAGAGCGAACAATAAAATGGAGAAGGGCTGCTGAGTGCACACATCAGTTACAAATTCACATGCATTCAAAAATACCTGCAGACTAGAAAGCTCCAAGTCTGATCCAGTTCAAAAGGAGATGGCTAGAAATTCAGAATAAAATAAAGGGGGAGAACATGGGGGGCATAGACTGAGCTGTATAGGTCATGTTGAAAAAGCAGGATTCATGTTCATATTTATTTATGTTTGCAATGTTTTTAGTTATACACAGGCAGCACTCAAGGGAGCTAACATCTAAAATGAAAGGTATCAGTAGCTGATCAAAAATATTTTTCTTTTGTTTTGTTTTTTTAATTCTAAACCTATTGATACAACTTAAAAGTGACTTAGATAAATCTTTGGTGTGACCACACAGAACCTTGTGTCCTGTTTCTGTGCTTTCACATGGAGTTGGAGAACTGGAGAAAATGCCAATAAGGGCAAGCAAATTGGTTTGAGGTTTTGGAGCAAATAAGATTAAAACTTATATGTGGAACTTCTAAGTGATTAAGGAATGTATTAACACATGATTATTAAACCTAATATTACACAGATTCCCAGGAACACCTTAAATCAAACACATTTTTTGTGGGACTGTGCAGTTGCCACACAAGGTCAGGTCAAGGTGCTGTAGCTTTGTGATGTTCTTGAGAAGAGCTCCACACGCTCATTCACCCACCAAATCAACAACTGAATCCAGATCTCTGCACAGACCTTGTACAGAGGACATCAGGTTGGGCTGTTGAATAGAATTGACTTTGATTATTCAGTTGGTAGCAGCTCTCCAACAGTTCAACCCTCAGCTACAAACATTTTTTGCTGTCAGTTGTCCAAGATCTTGAGCCAGGATTATCATACCTGTGCTGCAAAATGCTGGATGACCCTTAGATGACAGCAAACTAATGCCCCCCAAACTCTTTTTATGACCCTCTAGTAATCACCTGAATTTTTTGCAAGCTAAATCTGGTAACCCTGCTAAAGTAGAAAGGACTATTTCTCAGTTTTGCTCCCTAGTGACTAAACTTGGGACTTTTATTTTACTTTGATATGAAATGCATATGTTCCATCCTCTGAGCCATGCCATCTCCCCATGGTATGATATCAAAGAGAGCTTTTCAAGTAGCATAAATCTGGAAATCAAGAATTTGAAGGCAAGCACAAAGGATATCATCTTGGCAAAGCCCAGTGTTTTGTAACATATCTTTCTAAAATTGCAAAACCCTACAATGCAGTATAATACAACAAGAAGAACAAAATGGAAATGATTCATCTTGATTTAAGAACAATGCAGCATAACAGAAGAAATTTAAGACCATTCTACCAGCTTCTCTTAAAGTGGCTGTTTCACTCACCTTCATAATTCGTTATTGCTTTTCTCTCATCAGCTTATTTTCTCCTCTATGATATATTATAAGCAATTTAACATAGCCTCCCAAAATTTTATGTGGCTTGTTTAACATTCACATGAAAGATTCTGAGGTAAAAACAAAGACTGAACAAGCAGCAAAGGAGACAAAGAAAATCTTGAACTTCCTCAGACTTTACTCATCCCTTTATTTGACAGGGTATATCTGTATCATTCCTTTGACAAGCGATCTGACCATTCATGGACTATCATTAAGCCATCCTTCATACAGATCTAAAGGAACTGTCACTTGCTCTTCTAGCATCTGTTGGTAGCTGCTAATCAGATTTTGCTGAGCACATAACATTCGTCTAAGAGATAAGGATGGATTGCAAGTGAGAATCTAAGGATCAGCCTAAGGGTCAAGGAAAAGCATTATACTTTCAAAGAAACATAGAGCTACTGAGTTGGAGAATGCTTACAGACCAGAAATTGGGAATGTTTT
Organism: Oxyrhabdium leporinum; assembly: GCA_032468155.1. Taxonomy (NCBI): domain Eukaryota; kingdom Metazoa; phylum Chordata; class Lepidosauria; order Squamata; family Cyclocoridae; genus Oxyrhabdium; species Oxyrhabdium leporinum. The sequence goes on along the minus strand of JANHFL010002686.1, from coordinate 128,078 downwards.
CCAGGTCACAGCATTACTGGATGATTTTATATAAAAACCTAAGTGGACCCAGGCTACCCAGTTGCCAAACTCTTGCCCAAAAATCTTAGAAGACCTTTAATATGTTGGTTAAAATTGGGTGATTTCAGGAAAATTGGACATTTTGGCAAGATTTCAGCAATTTAACCCAGGAGAAATGCCTCTTGGGGTTCCAGCAAATGCTGAAGAGCTATGGGTGCATGTTGCTAGGGTGTCCACAGAGAGTCAAAATGTAAGTGTGTGCACACATATAAAAAAGGGAAGGGTTTCAGTTGCAATGCAGTGTACACTATCTTGCTGATTGTGACACCCACACGCATGGATAGCCTGTTGTTGGTGTAACTGCAAATCAGCTTCCTGTTCCATCTATAGAATCTCAATGCTAAAACATTCAGGCTCTTTGGCCTCTGTTTGAAAATATTCAGATGTTGCTTCCTCTGGCTAAATTCCCAAACTGCTTCTATCATCAAGAAATTGTCCTTAGTCTACCCTTGTATAATTTAAGCCCTTTGGGATAGGAAAGGTAAATAAGAAAGAACATATCTTTGTCCTCTTTCAGGTATTATTCAGTCTCATATTTTGGAGAGATTGTCAGTCCCATGGCCATCCTAGGACTTTTTAGTGTTTAAAGGACAGAGACAGACTGATTCCAACCCTGTGCAGTGGTAGCTGTCCAGCATGAGTCTGACCATAGTTGAAACTCATGTTCTGAGTACCGAAAGGGAGAATATTGTGTAGTATTCAGCTCTATGACTGTCAAGCCATATGAAGACTCTAGGCTGACTCTAGAGTTTGGAGAATATAGAGAAGAAATGCTGTCATGCATTCAGACCAGGGGTGGGCTGCTGGGCATCTGCGCGGTTTGCCCAAATCCCACTCTTGGTTGGCCCCACCCCTCCCAGGAGTCCCCACGTGACCTGTTTTAGATGCAGGTAAGTGCAGGGCGTGTGCAGAGGCTCAGGGAGGGTGACAAATGGGCATCCTGGAAGTTTGGGAAGACCGGAAATGGGCCTGTTTCCAGCCTCCAGACAGCCTCCGGAGCCCAGGGAGGTCATTTTTTCCCTCCCAGAGGCTCAAGAAAAGCCTCTGGACCCCAGGGAGGGTGAAAACGCCCCCTCCCCTGCCATGGTGCAGGAGGCCAACTAGGCCACGCCCACCATGGCCATGCCCACCCAGAAACCAGGCAGAGAACCCATTGCTGAAATTTTTGAATCCCACCCCTGATTCAGACTTATCCTTAGAATCAGAGGAATCTGCAGTTATGGTAGCCCAACTCATCAACTGTTCCTCACTGCAAAGTAGGAACAATGGGGTTATAACAATAAGTCAGCCATTGTGTACTGTGGCCTTCCCCTGACTTTTTCTATGTGTAATTTCAAAAAAAGTTTTCCTAGCTCTCTTGGAAAAGTGGGTGGAGGATCTTGGAAAGGTAGACTGGATGGAAGAACTCCTAAGGATTGTCACCATTCACTGGAACAAGTATCTCCTTTCAGTTTTCTTCATTCTACCCTGGAGGGGAAAAGATCCCATCCCTACTGGCAACCATTGGAAAGCAGTGATGCTGTGCTCAGCTGTGCCAAGAGTCCAGGTTCTGCAAAGACATGGCTGGTGGATGACATTCACCGTCAAGGGCCAACTTGCTGCTATGATATCAGGGGTGAGCAGCTTTGGGATTGTTGAAGGCTACATTTATTTTGGGGAAAGCAGCAGGATACCTGGAAAGTGATGGACTTCATTATCTGGAAATTGAGAGAGAGTCCAATTTTCCATAGGCTGCCTTTTCTCTCTCAAACTCTTGGGAGATGTTTTTGCAGGTCTGGTCATACCCACACACACAGCACACCTACTCACTTAGCACCACTGTGACTTCTTTCTGGCTCATCTCCATTCATCTTGTAATTGAATTGTGTGACATCAGTAACCCAAAAGCTATCTAGCAGGTCAAATTGAGATAAATGCTTCTATTCTAAGCCTCAGCAAGGGCCTGTTAGAGAGAGAAAAAGAGATGCTTTGCCCAAAAAAAAAGCATAATGACATTGATAATAGAATTAATTTCAGAGTAATATGTTTAAAATCAGCCAGCGCTGTATAAAAAGTAGGCGTCATGTAGAAATTGCCATCAAGATTACTATCTGATATTAAAGACGTGGCACAGCTGGAGAGATGAGGGGTGGGGGGGAAATAATGCCAGTGAAAGGTTGGCAAATACCAATGTTAAAATCTGATAAAATATGCAGAGCCACGATGCAACGTAGCACAGAATAAGATTGAGTTCAAAAGCAAAGCAAACCACCTGCTAGGTCACATATTACATATTACCTATATGTTGAGTTGTTTTTTGAGTTGCCTTTTGGCCCAAAGCACCATTTAAAACTTTCAAAGAGGCCTATTTTAGAATTTTAGAAATATTTTATTTTAGAAAAGGACAACCATAAACAATCCAAGGGGTGGGCTAGCCCACTGTTTCTCAACTTTGGCAACTTGAAGATGGACATCAGTTCTCGGAATTCATTTTCTGGGGAATTCTTGGAGTCGAAGTCCAAATGTCTTCAAGTTGCCAAAGTTGAGAAACAGTGGGCGATAGCATTCTCCAAATTATCTGTCACTACAGTTCTTAACTAAAAAGTAAAGACAATTCTATTAGAGGGAGATGATAATATGCCAGTAGTGGAGGAACTGGAGGCAAAGATGTTGACTGGGTTCCCAAATTCTTCTCCTTTTTCATCCTCTTTTCCTGGAAGACGAGAGCGTAGGATATCCAAGATAGCGAACGTTGAGAGACTTAAGGCAAAAATGTGTCCAAGAGTAGTAGATGTAGACAAACAACCCAATTTGTTTCCTTAAAAGATTGTAATGGATAGAGATTAGACAATGAAGTCACGAGAGCTATTTGTTAACAAAAAACACAATGCCTGTCAGGTCTGTCCTGTTAATAAAGTATTTCTGAGCTGACAATTCTGTAAAATAGAAAAATGGGAAAAGCAAATAAGCAGCATAGGGTGGCTGGGTTCACTAAACCGCAGGGTCTAATAATCTGACAAACGAAGGCAAACATATGTGTCTCAGGACAATGTTGGACGATCCAATCTAGATCGGTCCCCGGGACCAGAGGTTTAATCTTTTGAGCTTTCAGTCTCGTGCTGGAACTCATCCTCAGGGAACTTCTCTCTAGCAGAGTATGTGTTTTGGGTTATTCTGTGTGTGGTAGTTATATGATATCTGCTGTGTGTGGCTTTTCAGGTGTTGATTAGAGCTAGTAAGTAAGAGGTTGATTGCAGCTACAAAGATTGTTGAACGAGCAGGCACAAAAACAGCCAGGGAAGTGATTGAAGTCTGGGAAACGGGCCCCTTGTCAGTGAACAGGAATGTCTAATTACCCCCCACATACACACACCAGTTTATCAACTATTTAGAAGGTGAGGGCTTGGCAGCACAAGGAAACAATAGCCAACGACTTACTAGACAGACATCAATAACCCAATCAACATCTAAAAAGCCACACACAACAGGCACCATATAAATACCACACACAGAATAGCCCAAGAGTGAGAGGGAGGAAAAGAAAATTGTCCTTCAGTTTCCCAAAAACTTCTTTCTGTTCTTCAAAGAGGCTTTCATTTGGCTTCCTAACTTGTGGAAAATTCATTGAATGATAGCCCAGCCTCAAAACTCTTAGAACATGAAAGGAAGAATTGAACCAAGGTAAGGATATAATGTTTTCAATTGCAAATTCTGATTTTCAGAAGGGGAGAAAAAGAATCATGTAAATAAAAAAAATGGCAAGGCACAACTCACCCATCCCTCAATTTTACTTATTTATTTATATAATTTATTATTACAATAACTTAAGGCAGCAAACTTATCTAATATTCTTCCTTCCTCATATTTTTCTCACAACAACAATTCTATGAGGTTGGGTTGAGCTGAGAAAGAGGGACTGGCTAAAGGCTTTCAAGTCTAAGACAGAACTAGAAATCACCATCTCCTGGTGAAAATTACCCAGCTAACTTTCATGCCTAAGGTGGGTCTAGAACTCACAGCCTCCTGGTTTCTAGGCCAGCACCTTAACCATCACAGCAAACTGATGATTGATGATGGTGATGATGAGAATGTCCAAATTCCCTACAGGAGTTCAAGGTCTTCTGGTGATTGGCCCAAAGTCACCCAGCTGGCTTTCACGTCAAAGGCAATCCTAGAATTCATAGTCTTCTAGTTTCTAAGCTAGCATCTTAACCGATGTGGTGATGATGACATCTCATTTTTCCTATAGACATTCAGGCTTCCGTGGTGCAGTATTTTTCTTATCTGCAATTCTGCCACACCTTTTCCCCAGAATGTGCAGCATCAGCAAAAAACAGAGGGTACAATAAGCACACTGAATGCATAGTCTTTTGCAATCAATATTTATCAAAATCCTGATCAGTTTCTTGGGTCTGGAGACTCTTTAAAAACAATCTACTTTAGAATTGCTTTTAATGATGATTTTTACTTGCATACATGCATACCACTGAAGCAAGAGGCTAGTAATACAATGTGCTTTTGTGTCCTATTTATGCATCCGCTTGAGATAAAACGATCTTTGAAACCCAGTTCTCTGTAAATTGAATAAAATTACACATCTGAACTGAGAGGAGAAACACAACTTCTTGCAAGCAACAAAAATGTCTTTAGCCGACAATGCCCTTGGTCATTTTCCACCAACCTTGGATTCCTAGTTATTTAAATGAAACCAGCAAACCCCAGATAATTTAAAACTCATAGCTGAAAAGATATTTGGAAACATAAATCCAGACATTTTATCTACAGCTAGAGAGTTTCAAAATATGCTGCTGAAGGTCCTGTATATACAGACATTTTAAATATATATATATAGCCATTTACCAATAGTTGGAATCAAACTAGGAGGTCGTAGCACTAACATTTTGAGAAATTCAAGAGTCTAGCTGCACATTTTTAAACTACAGGTACAGGTAGTCCTCGACTTACAACCACAATGAAGCCCAAAATATCTATTGTTAAGTGAGATGTTTCTTAATTGAGTTTTGCCCGCATTTTATGATCTTTCTTGCCACAGTGATTAAATGAATAACTGCAGTTGTTAAGTTAGTAACTCAGTTATTAAATGAATCTGGTTTTCCCACTGATTTTGCTTGTTGGCAGGTCAGGAAAGGAGATCACGTGACCCCAGGATACTACTACAGTCATAAATATGAGTCAGTTGCCAAGCATCTTATTTTTGATCATGTGACCACGGAGAACGCTGCAATGGCCGTAAGTGTGAAAACAGCCACGCTGTTGTGAGGATTACCTGTAGTCATTGACTTATGACCAGTTGCTTATCAACCATCAAGTTACAACGGGCCTCCCTTCAGTCTACTTACAACCCAGATTCAATGATGGTCAGTGTTCCTCCTTGGTGACGAATTTGGAGTACTCAAAAACCTGGCCACATTTTCCAGCATTTACAGCAGCCCAAGTGACATGACTCCATGTTATGACGGTTTCACTGAAAACTGGTCCTTATTTCTGGTTTTTTGACAAAACTGTGCCATAGCAAATAATGACCACTGCATTCACTTAGCAACCATGCTATTTGTTTTGTGACTGTGGTGTTTGCTTAACAACAACCGTAATAGAGGTGGTAAAAATTGGATCGGTTACGTGACTAACCTGTTTTCCGACCATCACAAATTACGATCATAATGGGTGATCATAATACCTAGTTCCTTCAACTGTTCATCATATGCTTTAGTCTCCAGCGCCCTGTTGCTCTTCTCTGCACTCTTTCTAGAGTCTCGACATCTTTTTTTATAACACGGCAACCAAAACTGGATCGAATATTCCAAGTGTCTTACCAATGCATTATAAAATGGAACTAACATTTCACATAACCTTGATACTATCCCTCTCTTGATGCAGCCTAGGACTGCATTCACTTTTTTTGGCAGCTGCAACACACTGCTGGCTCACACTTAAATGGTTGTCCAATAGGACTGCTAGATCCCCCCTCACAGTGACTGCTGTTGAGCCAGGTACAACCTATTCTATACCTGGGCATTTGGTTTTCCTTGCCTAAGTATAAAACCTTATCTTCTCATCACTGAACAGCATTTTGTTGGATATGGCCCAGTATTCAAGTCTGTTGAGATCCTCCTGGATCTTGAGCCTATCTTCTGGAATGTTGGCTATTTTCTACAGTTTGGTGGCATCTGCAGATTTGATGAGTTCCCCCTCTATCCCTTCATCTAAATCATTAACGTGACTTTTTCTTCTTCTTCTTCTTCAATTTAAGAATAGAGAAAAAGCAGAAAATGTGCTGGAGCAACAAAGAAGATACCAGTTCTAGGGACGAAAGCAGTAGGAAAACATAGACAACAAAAATCTGGATAGTTAAAACAATGATCATTCTCATAGTAAACACAACTGTGAACACTGGACTTGGAAACATAGCAAGAGCTACCTTCAAATTATAGATTTGGAGATGGTAACAAAATACCATGGGCCACAAGAAGAACCAACCAATCAATCCTGGATTAAATAAAAGATGGCTGTTTCTTTTTTTTTTATAATGAGTTTTTTATTTTATTTCCGTACAATTCTTCTGGGTACAAATATTTGCAAAAACAGTTAAAAATACAATTCTGTTCTTATATTATTGTTTTCTAATCCATCATATGTTATCCATTTTATCAATCCTCACACACTCTAGTATTTTTCTAGACATATTTTCTTGTCTCCAGATTATTTCAATTCTCCAATTCTATGCCAATGCAATTCTAACTATAGTTAATACATACAAATTGAATAAACATTTTCTTAAGTTTAATCCTCTATAA
>JANHFL010002686.1:96152-110307 GCA_032468155.1 Oxyrhabdium leporinum | reverse complement strand
ATTAGAGTACTGGTTTCAATTTAATAAGTACTAACATGGACTTTAGAAGCTTGATTAGCCAAGGCCCTGATTGACAGAAAACTGCCTCTGCAAATCAAGGGACTTACTTTTAAAGGTCATCACCTCAAACACTATCAAGATAATTTGTTACTGGCCACTGTTACAGGACCTTAGTCTTAGGGCTTGATATCTTAAATCCCATCAGTCACAGTCAAAGAACCGGAGTCTACTCCAGCAGAAACAAAAAGTCTACTTTTTTCAAGGATATTACAGCCACCATTAGTACATGTAAGTGTACAGACTGGGGTTCTAATGGCTGTTTACCAATTAGACAACTCCTAAGTCCCACCAATAGTATAAATACTAGTTGAAACCCACAGATCTAAGGGATCATCTCTCCTGTTAGAATCCTGTTCAAATTTGTACAAGACCCAAAATGGTCAGAAGCTTATCTTTCTGCCACACAGGAAGGCTTCCTCCTACTCTGATCTCATCTTGGAACTGCTAGCAGGCAGTCCAACTCTCTGCATTTCTCTTTTTTTGACAGGCTTTTAACAATTCATTTGTTTTAGTATCAATTTTACTGTATATTTGCTAACTATTCTCTGCAGAGCAGGAAAGCAGGGCAGAAATGAAACAAACACTTTTAAAAGGGGTGCCTTTTAAAAACAAATGCAAATAACAGGCAAGGACAGCTCCACAGCACCCATACTGTGAAAATCTATTCCTGTGTAATAGGAACAGGCACGCTCCCCATATTATATTTAATGTTACCTATTTAAAAAGGTCTGGCATAATCACTTTTTGATTAATATTAATATATGTTGCTGTTTTGCTGCTCTGCTATTTATTTGAATGCTGATTTATAGATAAGATTGCTTTCATTGATTATATACTTTATGTTTCCTAAAACATAAAGTGGTTAACAATTACATCACTAGAAGACAATCATACATAAAGCAAATTAAATTAAGAGCTGCCCAGATTATGTACCCCAAGTAGCAGAGGTGTTGAAAAGTAAGGACATTCTGTTTCCTCCGATCGGATGAAGGCACATTCAATGACACCTTCTTTCCCATTCACAGCATCTAGGACTGAGAAGACAAACCGGGCACCAGCATAGGCCATGGACAACGTAGCTGATCCTGTTGGAATAAAAGAGGAGGATTCAAAGATAAGGAAATGCTTCTGTGGAGTTTCCCATAGATTTTCCCAATATAAATCTAATAGTAGTCATTTCATTTAAATCACTGAAATACATTTAAGTATAATATATTAGGTATAATGTTCTCATTAGTTTGCCTAAGAATCAATGTAGCCCATACAAGAGTAAATGATGACACCTATTAGCCTATTCCACTAGTCTCAATTTTCCATCTATATTACAGAGACAATAAAGTTGATCAACTTGGGATTTCAACACTGTGAATTGTTTTCGACTTCCTTATTTGTTGTTGGGTGGGTTTTTTTGGTAGAGGAGGATTGACTAACAAGATTGTGTTTGTCATCTTGGCTGAGAGATAACTTTTTGGCTCCACCCTTTCCTAAACAGTTTTAAATAAAGACTGTCATAATAAGTTCTCATACATTGAGAACAATTAATCAGTGGGGCAGCATGCCTCCAAAGGTTGTGGGTACTCTCCATCACTAGAGGTTTTTAAGAAGATATTGGGCAGCCATTTGTTCAGAATGGTATAGGGTCTCCTGCTTGAGCAGGGGGTTGGACTAGAAGACCTCTAAGCTCCCTTCCACCTTTGTTATTCTGTATTCTCCTTTCCTGTTTCTTTTCTACTATGTTTAGCTTATAAACCTGTGTAGTGTGGTACACATTAGAAACTTCACAAAAGGGAGCAAAAGCTAGTCAGACACGCCTTCCAAAGACAGCATATTATCCTGAAAAAGAGCAGCAAGGAACCTGTTTCTTTACTATTCCTCAAGACTAGTACTTGGCTCTAATTATCAGCTGTCCTGAAATCTGAAAAAATACAGAGAAGTAGGCCTTTAACCCCATTATAAGCAGAGGGCTTTTGTCAGCCTCCCCAAGAGTTGTGGCTGGACAGGAAAAATCTAATTAGAAAGCCCTAAGAAATCAAGGACGTGAAAGCTTAATCCAACTGAAGCAGCAGTTAAAAACAGCGCTGGTTTTTATACTGAAATGATCAGCTGCTAATGACTGGCATTGTGTATGCCTGGGCGGGTGGGCAATGGAAATTCAAGGCAGGGATCCATTTGCAACAAGAAATAAGCCTCACTTAGGGATGCAAGTTGCCCTTGTGTTCCATAGTTTCAACTGATAAGCTGGGATCTTGGCATGTATGTACATATGATTTTGTGTAAATATGTGTAGGTAGTCCTTGACTTACAACTGTAATTGAGTCTGACCATTACAGTTGTAAGATGTGCTGGTCATAAAGCAGGTCATTACATGACCAATCAAATTTGACTGTTTGTTTTTTTGCAATGTTCATTAAGCAAACCCATATTTTACTATGGAAATAATTGCTGGTTTGCTCCCAAAACTGTCATAAATCATGATAGTGTGACTGTGGGATACTGCAAAGAGTATAAATGCAGGGCATTTGCCAAACACCCCAAATGTAATCATGTGACATGAGTGTGGGCATTAACATTAAATATAACCATCAGAACTTCAAAACCAGGTCATAAGCAGTTTTTTGGAGGAGGGGTTCATTGCAACTTCAAATGGCTACTAAACAATTGGTTGTAAGCCAAGGACCATCTATCTGTACTGGCTTTGCTTACTTGGCAAAGAAACAAAATGTGATGTGTTATGTATGCATTAAGTTTTTAAGGATTAAGTTGCCTGTATAGCACATTTGCTCAGATTTTAATGGACCCGGACAGTGAGACAACAGGACTTTCCCCACTATAAGCTCAATGCACTCTTTAAGCAAGCAGCATTAACATTCACTAGCAAAATCAAGAGGCCTCTCATCAGGATTATAAAAGGGCTAGGGAAACAGATAAACCATTTCATTTGATTTAGTTATTTGTTCATTATTACTACCATATTAATATGGAAGTCTATTTCAAATTCATGGCACTGGGCAATTAGTAATTATTAAAAATAACATAAAAATATAAAACACTAAAACATACACATGGAAAAAATGCAGCCAGGGTAAAAACCACAATACCGTGGTACAACTATTGCATGGGCTTTAGAAACACGCTCAAGTCTCCAGGCCCGGCGATAGGAGCTATTGAATGAACTTCTTCCAATACCAGCCAAACAAATTACTCTGAAGAAGGTGGCCACAAGAAAGCCATGGGGAGTCTTGAGAATAGGCTGACCCAGGAGATCACAAATGAGGAACCAATCCATTGTGCGGATAACCCTTATGAGAGGAAGATGGGAAAAATGCTGATACAAGCAAGAAGATGACTGTAGCAATGGAATCTAACACTACCACCACCTCCAATTTCTCATTATTAAGATCTTGTGTGGTTTCTTGCAGTTACATCTCAGAACAGCTCATCTGTACTACAAACAATCCAGGTAGAGGAAAAATATTCCACAAACTAACCTGCGCCTGCTTTTGCTTTAACAACTTCAGTTCCAGCTTCCTGAATCCTTTCAATGAGGGTCACCAGCTGATTTTCAGGAAAATCCACCTTCGGTGTGCACTACAGCAAGAAAGGAGCACAGGATTTCTCTCATCTCTCTTACGTTATCGGGTTTTGAACAGGAACTTTCAACAGCAGAACTGAAGCTTCTTTCTCTATCCCTTAGTGATACACCAATCAAGAGTCAGATCTGCATTACTAGCGCATATTGCAGACCCAGCCTTCAAGTCAACATCCATATATTTCTATTCCAAGAGCAGCGGATTCTGTCAGGAACAGGAATGTGGAGCCCAAATCATCTACTCCACCATTTCTCAACTATCCTCCCCCAACTTTCCAGAAGAAAGCAGCTGACAGATTCATTCTAAATGAAAACAACCTGGGGGCTGATCAGTGAGACAAAGACCTGAGGAAGGGGACTGCCTGTAGTGTTACATTCTGGACCAATTGAAGCTTCCAATGGTTCTTCAAGAGCATCCCCGTGTAGGGCACAAAGGAGTAGTCAGCCATGAAGTGATCAGGGCAAGTGACTGAAGGGGCCTCTGATCTAGGAAAAGGTGCAACTGACACATCATCTGAGCCTTCATAGCCACAGATGCCACCTGCTCATTCAGCAGGAGCTATGACACCAGAAGGACCCCCAAATTGTGCACCTTCCTGGAATGGCGAAGTGCAAATCCACTCAAGCTCAAAGCTGCGATAGCCCAGACCTGGGTGGTCCAAACAATCACAGCCACTCAATTTTGGTAAGGTTTTCCCAGAGATAGTTCCTCCCTATCCAAACCCGCAGAGCTTCCAGGCACTGGAACATAACCTTGACAGCTTCAGTTGGCTGCCCCAGAGTTGAAAGATATAATTATACTTCAAACCTCAAAATTAGGCTACTTTCATATGTTCGAACACAGAGCTGCATTTGACAAGTGGTTGAAAGCAGACTAGCTTCTTCCCAAATTCAAATTCTTTTCATGGGTCCTGCAGTTCTACATAGTGATATGAATTTTGAATGCTCCCTTATCAGCCAGAGCTACCCAGAGAAATGTAATTGTACCACACACCTGTGAGATTAGGGGGATGATGGTCTTCCCTGCATGGCCACCGATCACAGGAACATTGACACGCGCTGGATCCAGGCCCTGCGGAAATGGCAACTTTCAAGATGTATTTGGAACTCAGCTCTCCCCCAAGCTGGCTGGATCAGAGTTAAGCACAATGTGCATAATTCAACAGTAAAACCTCCCACTCCTCACAAAACAGAAAAAAATGGAAAATGAAAAATGTGAGAACAAGATGTAGTTTATAAATCTTCCTTTTACTTTTACGTTTAGGTTTTTGTCAAAGAAATTGGAATTCAAACACTTAGGTTCTCAGTTCCAACTGTGTTCTGACCTGGATTTTTTTCCTCAATTTAAAAACATACAGCTTGTTACCTTGAGGGCCATATCAGGGTTTGGGATGTCATGCTGAGAGATGCGCTTCACTTAAGCCAGGAGGCTTAATGGTAAAATGGGAACATTAAGCATTTGTTTTCATTGTAAACTTCAATATCCCCAAACTAAACAAAAATAGCCAACATTTTAGTCCCATTGGGGAGCTTTAGGAATGGGATGCTGGTGGGCCTCCTGAAGACCCAGGTGATGTTTCTTGCACCTCTACTCTGAATTACTGAAAAACCCAGACAGGCTGCCATCAGCCAGGCTGTTTCTATCTGCAACAGGAAAAAGTACATATTTGCATACTGCTTAGGATATTTTAAATGTATTTTAGCCATGTAATACCAAGAGGAGATGAACTGCTTTTTCGTAGCTGGGCATCTTTGCAACAATTCACCAATGTTGGTCCAAAAGTGGTCAGAGAACAGAAATTCTTTGGCCGTTTTCCTCTTTATGTCCTGACAGCAGACTATTAATGCAAACTAATTCTGGAAATAATTGTCATGCAGCCAAACCAAAAGGAGTAAATCAGAACCATGTCATGGGAAGCCTGTTTATGATCCTAGCAAGCCTAATGCCAAGGTGAGAAAAGGACATACTGTCCTGCACAAACAGACAGATGTGGTGTGCAGTTGGCCAGGAATCAGTTTTTCACAGCTTTGCTTTTGAGAGGACAAGTTTTCTACTACTCACTAAGCCTTTTTAGCTAGCAAAATACCCAGAGATCCCAGAGGAACAACTATTAGCCTCAATATCTACGGAGATTCTCAGTCATCCAGGTCATGGTTCTTCCAAAGGTGCTTTTTCAAGAGACAACTGAACTTCCTGGTTTTTCTTTGAAGACGTTTTGCTTTTCATCCAAGAAGCTTCTTCAGCTCTTGAATGAGAAGTGAAACGTCTTCAAAGATAAACCAGACAGTCCAGTTGCCTCTTGAAAAAGCACCTTTGGAACAACTATTAGTCTACTTCACAATTTGTTAGTCAGGGAATAATACCAATGCTGTTGAAACTGAAAGATTAAGCTTGTATATCCCCTATCTGAAAATATTCCTGACTTATATCATTCCATGATGGGGTAGGGTGTTGAAGGTTGGGAAACCACACCAAATCACACCCACTGGTAAGGTATTTACCACCCATTCACAGCGTGGAACACTAAGGCATAAACAAGTAGCATCCTTGACTTTTTGAGATTGCTAGCATTTATTTTTTACTAGCATGTAAAATTTAGTCCCTTGTTGAAGCTACAGGGACAAACTTCTGAGCATAAGCAATGACCCCTCAAGATCAAATGAGAAGTTTATTCTTTGTCTTAGCTCATATGCAAATTGGTCTAATGGTTAAGGCACCAGGCTAGAAACCAGGTGATTGTGAGTTCTAGTCCCACCTTAGTCACAAAAGACAGCTAGGTGACTTTGGGCCAGTCACTCTCTCTCAGCCCCAAACACCTCACAGGGTTGTTGTTGTTGTAGGGAAAATAGGAGGGAGTTTTAGAAATGCTCTCAACCTTTCTGTTATTTATAACAATAATAAAGGTAGGATTAAAAAATCTTTAAAAATATGCCAAAATGGTAATGAATTCTGATTCATGATCACCTTCCTTGACTATGCTTGTTTGGTCAACCAATCAATGGGAGAAACTAAAATATACCAAAAAAAAAGCATTAGTAATGAGAGAAAATTTATTATGGTCCCACAACTGATATACTCCTAATCTGCTCTGGATAATTCCCGATTCCTCCAAAGCAGATCTAGGAAATTACATAGAAATGTACTAATTGGTTCCCAGACTGATAACAATCTCCTGAATCTTTATGCAAACAGCCAGCTGCAAGCTTTTCCATTATACCATCAGTGCAGACCCAACTCCTTATCATATTATAGGAGGACTATTAATCAGGAAATTGGTGCCTTAATACACGGTGATAAATTAGCTCTAAAGGAGAAAAAGTGTAGTTCCTGGAATTTTTTTATGTCTATGCCTCTTCTCAATTTTATTTTAGCAAGAGAATACTGTAACAGTCATGCTTGGAAAAATAAATTTTGTTGAAGCTGACAGGAGGATAGAAAGAAGAATCAATTTCAATGGAAAATGCTTTGCTGTGAAAATGACACCATTGATTGCAACTTGACTATACCAACATACCTTCAATTCAGCTATAAAAGTATTTGCTCTCACAATGTCCAAAGTTGTGACACCAAAAATTGTGTTAGGATTATATACACCACGTTTCTTAAAAATCTCAGAAGTAATTGGGATGGTGGAATTGACCTGAAAAATGAAAATAGTTTATTGCCTCAATTTTAAATATACTACATTCTTTTTGGTTTTTTTAATCTTCATTTTCTAATATTTTAAGATTCCCTTGAAGCAGCTCTCACTCAAAATGTTTTAAAACAGAATTTCAAGTTTATATATTTAATATTATCTTGAAGGTAAGATGATAAAAGAATCATAAAACAATATGTGAATTCCAGCACCTTTTCTTTTACAATAGAAACCACAAGAAAAATATAAAGGAATAGATCCCCACCAACTGTTTTAGTAGCACAGCACATGCATACAGAATTCCTTGCATATATCCTAAGTAACAGTTCTACATAAACAGTTCTACCATTAGTATCTGTTACCTTTCAACAACCACTTCAGTAATTGGCTGTTCTCTGTTCTGTGGCAGGCAATGTGGTAGTCTGTGATTCTAATCTGAATGAACATGGAGGTGATGAAAATCTATGATTATGGCTCTCTTGGAAACATGGGGAGTGTGCGGATAATGCTCAGGTCATTTGCTTTCCACCAGTTATAGTAAAAACAGAGATGTGTTTAAAATGGCAGCAATGTGTCTACATTTTCCTTATGTGGCTTATATGTAGCCATTGCAGCCAACCACAACCTATTTCCATGATTTGCATGATATTTCTCAAAGAACATGGCTGGAATGTACTTACCGGATTTGCAATAATACAGATAAGAGCTTTAGGGCAATGCTGGGCACAAGCAGCTGCCAAGTTAGCAACGATGGTAGCATTTGTATTGAACAGGTCATCACGGGTCATCCCTGTATATTAGCATAAAGAATCTGTTGACAGTGTTCTGTACCCTATCCAGATCATACTTGACAGACATGTCAACATAATTTACTCCCCATATACTGCAGCGTATAGCTAGAATTGCTCCCCCTATCCAAAAGCTGTCTCTTCTCTTTCAAGAATATCCTTCAAGATATTCTGGTCTCCAGCAGCCATCTGAATCGCAGGGATAAAAAACACTTTATAGGACTGATAGAAGATTGCTAACAAATATCCCTTTGGAGGCAGCCAGAATTTATACTCTAGCAGAATAAGCCATCATTCTTCCCATCTCCACACTCAGATGAGTGCCAGATCTAAGGTCAAGTGGAAAGTCAGAAATCTCCTTCATGACTAGAAAAGAAGTCTCAGACTTTAGATAGTTTCCCCCAGATCTTGAAGGATTGGCAACTCATCAGAACTTTTTTAGTATTTATCAATTTTGAAATTACCCATCTCCAACAGAGAGGGATTTTGGGTAGTGTACAAATAAATATTAAAACATAAAAATAGCACATAAAATTTTTAAAAAAAGAATGATTAAAAAATCAATGTTGAAATTAATTAAAAGGCAGGGTGAGGGCTTTCAGGGAGTTAACCAGCCCCATGGCTCTTCTGTGAGCCCCATTTGGCAGCAGTAAATTGTTAAATGTATTTTAGGAGACTTAAAATTGATATCAAAAATTTCATGAAGGATCAACCTGTTCACATTGCAAAAAATTGACCCCACACACAATGCTCTCAAGTCATATGGAGCCAGTAAAAAGCACAGCAGCAGAGCTACATCATTACCAGGCAAAAATTCCAAGGAAACTAAGACTAATTCCTCCTTAAATGACTCTAGCTGACTTATAATCCTTGTAGAGCTGTATTGCAGAGATGGGAAATACTAAGAATTAACAGGAAATAATTTAGTGCCAGCAATATTGGACAAAGGAACAAAATAAGGAGATGTCTGCTACAAGATAGAAGAGGGGAAATCTTTCAAATGGGTTAAAGTACCATAATGTTTTGAAGAATAAGGAAGGAATTGACAAAATACTGCAAGCTTTAATTTATAGGGCAGCACATATTAAGATTTATTCTAATTTCATCGAATACTTTTATAACAGATACACAGCAGCCTAACAACAGCATTCAAGGAACACTGCAGCATAAATAGATACAAGCTCTTATTTTGCAGAATATGGGCAAATCTTAATATCCATTGTGGCTAGATGCTCTTTGCAATGATTTTATGTGACCTGGATCTCTTTGCAATCTCTCAGACTACGACTTACCAGGCTTTCTAGGGACTCCAGCTGGGATAACTACAACTTCACTACCCTTTAGGCAATCTGGCAACTGCTCCGGTCCTAGGAAACCTAAAGCAATGAAATGAGCAACCATATTTACAACATTCTGTTGGCTGGGAACTCACTGAAAACATTAATATAGTGAAAATTTGTTTTGTTTAGAAAGATTTGTACCTGGGATACGAAATTTTCTATCAATACTTAAGAATCTAGACATTTTAAAACTGATTCCCCTAATTAATTTCAATGATATTACAATAACCTGTTGCTCACAGAACATAAATATAGGCTGATTAGGATTCTTGTGAAACAGGTTAGATAAACCAGTAAAAGACATAAGGAGTATACTTGTAAAGCAAGCATAATACCTAAACTGATTCACATCCAAGAGATATAAATTTCCAAACTGGACATGACAGGCTCAGACTGCACCAATAAAACAGATTCTTTGATAAACAGAAATCATAGATAAAACAAAGTAAAAAGATTTCAATTTCCTGGTCTCCAACTGCTTTAGAAACCTGGATTCTGAACAATCTATGCTTGTTCAGAACCAAATTTAATAGGACTTAAGCTCCAATAAAGATAATCTAAGCTGCAGTTTTCACAAAAGAATAGATATCCTCCTATCGTGAATTGTAGGATACAGGGGAAACTCATTTTAGATTAACAGATGAGGAACCTTTTTCCTGCCAGTGGTTGCAGGCCAGGATCAATCTCTTTTCCTCAATACCCATGGGTGACCAAGAAGGTTATATTGTTTTAAAAGCATATATGATCTGATTGCCTTTGGAAGCTTTTAAAATCAGGCAAACCGAAAAAAACTAGTCAATCCATGACTGAAATTCTGACTACTGTCTTCAATAACTAGTTCTGGGATTGAAATCTATCAACTGTAGCTTTTACTATAGCAACGGTACCTATTGAATAGGGTTCTTTGAATTAGTGGTGCACAAGGACATTACAAAGTAAAGCAAGATATCTGAAGTGAGCAGATATCTCTTACCTTTCACTTCAGCTCTTGTTTCGATGTGACTGAGGTCAGCTGCAACACCAGGCGTGTGTGCGATATCATAGAGATTGAGTTGACTGACTAAGGGGCTGTTCTTCAGCAAGAGGGAGAGAGGCTGGCCAATTCCACCAGAAGCTCCAAGTACAGCCACTTTAGCATGATTCTGAATAGGGCAATAAAAAAAATAATAAGAAACAAGGAGATCCAAGCGTGCATCCTAGAATTGTTTGTAAGAAGCTTTTTCATTTTTATATCATTCCTTGTATGCTGAGCTTTGGAAGGATGATAAAGTGTTTTAACATTTTAATTGATTAGATCTCAAATCTCAGAAGACAAAGTGAAATATGGCAATAGTAAAAATCTCTGGCTGCAGTTCTATGCACAGAATTGGTTAACTCAAGCAGAGCAGCATATAGCACAGTGGTTTTCCACTGTGGTGTGTAGACATCTACCACATGGGTCTGCTACACCTCCCCACTTTAAGTAGCTTGAATTTGCTCTCCAAAGCCCCGTATGTTTGCCTTCACCAACAACCAAAAAGGAGAAGCATAGTTAAGGCAAGCTGTCAGGAGAGCTGTGAATGAGAATGCTAACAGGCTGTGACCAGCTGATTGTTGGAGAAAGCAGAGAGACAGGACAGAGCTGGCTCTAATCTGGCCAGATGATTAGCAATGCTTGTATAGAAGCCTCTGAGAGTCTAGTCAGAATCCGCTCATAACTTTAATTCTGCCTTCCTGTATGAACTAAGAAAAAGCTGGCCTGACCGAAGCCAGCTTGTTGCCTCAGCTCCCACCTCAAGTATTGAAGTTGGGGGATAAAATATAAAATATCTCAGTCTTCACCTTCAAAAAAATGTTATGTCCATATTCATCTTGTCTATATTGAACTAGGAATGAACAATTAAATGCTTAATGCTGTTTGTGATCTCCTAAATGTAGAAATAGATCATTTTCTGAAGCAATACAAGTGTGGTAACATTAATTTATATACATCCAAACACAAACAAGAGAATATCAGCATGTTTTAGGAAAAGTCTAAATACTTGTTGGAATTGAGCAATAAATCCTTATCTCCATTTAAAATCAAGGAGAGAAGCAATCTAGAACTAAGGAGAAATTTCCTGACAACAATTAATCAGTGGAACAACTTGCCTCCAGAAGTTGTGAATGCTCCCAACACTGGAAGTTTTCAAGAAGAGATTGGACCACCACTTATCTGAAAAGGTACAGTATGTTTCCTGTCTGAGCAGGGGGTTGGACTAGAAAACCAGCAAGGTCCCTTCCAACTTTGTTATTCTGTTAAAATGGCTTACTCTAAGCTGCTGTTCTAAGAATTTGCAAAATCCTATAACAATACTACAATTCTGCATCAGGCTAGTAAAAACAATTGGGTTGTCAGCTGCACAACTGCAAGAATGTATCAGAAATCATGAGAAATATGTTGAGACAGGAGATTTCCATCCTGTAACCAAGGAAGAAAGTTCAGATATTGACATTTAAGTTTTTAATGGTAAACTGCTGATAATGCATTTCTGTTACAATTGCAAATGTGAATGCAACACTGTGTTGCAATTGGCTAGTGGAATGAACTAAAGGTAAAGAGAAGATTTCCAAGATAACTGTGTTCGTCTGCCTGCAATGACGTCATATCTGGCTTTAAAGTTTAGGTACCTATTAAATTTTATTCACCTCCTCATGAAAGGCTAGTTCTAAATTCCTAAATAGGTAAATTAAATCTTACAAAGATTTTAAGATATGGGGAGTTCAGGAACATGAAGAAAATAAAAGGCATTCATTAACCTAACCACACCAAGTGTTAGGCTTAAACAAACCAAATCAACTTATTTGTGATCCTTTCTGGGCATCTTTTCCCACACAACTGAAATATAAGCTAAATCTTTATTCAAATACTGTATCCACGTTTCCTCACAGGCTTTATACCAATTCATAAAGTTACATCTGAAGATGAGGAATAGAGGTTTAAAAATGATCAGTTATCTTCTGTACAGTATATTCTTGCTTCCTTGTTCCTTATACAGTATATCACATCTATTAAGCAAGCAGTAAGAAATGCAAGAAATACATTCAACAATATATTCAACAATAACTGCATGCCAAAGGCGGGATGCATCACGAGCTGGGAAACTGCAGAGCAAGTTAATTTCTTTAACTTCAGCATTAGGAGATATCTATCAGGCAAGATACTCTTGATAAAAGACAGGACATGTACAGCCCTCTAGATGTTATTCATCTGTGATTCTAGTACCTATAGAAACTCAAATCGAGCAACACCTAAAAGATAGGGCACTGATTTATGGAACAAATTCAGAGGAAAGATATATATTTCCAACATTTGCATAAACCAAATAATAAAATATTTAGGTATGAACTGAAATTCATCAGATCTAGTAACAGATATAAAAAGTTCTTGCCCTAAGACCTACACAAAGTAATACAATCAAGTAAAAATAAAATCAATCCTTCCCTCTAAAGTGAAATGAAACATTAAAAAGAAAAAATTGCATGAGTGAAAAGAATCAGGAAAAGATTTCTGATCTACAGTTTCATTATTTGTTAATTAACACATTCTCTGGCTTTGTTTTTTTACTTTGCATTTTAGTCTATTGATGGATTTGTGGGGTTCTGATAAAGCTCAATTGCACAAAATAATGTTCTTATTCCCGTTATTAAATATGAAGGCGCCTTTCACATTTTCTGATTGGCTACTTACACAGATGATCCATAAATTAAAATCTACATGAACCACTGGCCAGAACTACCTTACCAAGACCTTAGCTCCAATTCCGGAAATCCTCTTACTTAGGTAGGAATAAAGCATAATATTTGGATCTCTCACTCCAGGTTCTCCTCTGCAGCACAGCCTCCACCTCTTACCGAAATTAAATTCCTATCGTGGCCAAACGTATTTTTTCCCCTTATCAACCTTTGTTTCTCTCCCGTTGTCGCTGTATTGGTAGAGGTCACTTTAGACCAGTGCTTTTCAAACCTAGCAGCTTTGAGGTGCGCGTCCCAAAGGTGCTTTTTTCAAGAGGCAACTGGGCTTTCTTGGTTTTTTTCTTTGAAGACGTTTCGCTTCTCATCCAAGAAGCTTCTTCAGCTCTGGGACAACCGTGACCTGGATGACCGATAATCTCCATAGACTTGGGAGATGCACGGATTTCCAATGCCCAGAATTCCCTAACCAGCCTACTGTATGTAGAGAGCCGCAGGCTGGGTGGAGAATTCTGGGAGCCGAAGTCCTTGCTCTAGACTCTTCTGAATGGAAAAAGGTCCCAGTCAATCAACCCTAAGGCCTAAACCGAGAACGCCAGCAAGGGAGTCAGATTGCTCGGGCTGCAGAGCCGCCTTCCAGACCCAGAGGAAAAGAAGGAATCTAGCCCTCCGACTGCTCCGCAATCCCCACGCTCCTGGCTACCTGCGAGGTGGTGCCGAATCCTCTACGAAGCCCAGCGCAGGCAGATCGTGTGAGACGGGAGAACATGGCTGGAGACGTCGGCAGGAAAGAGGGAAGAACTCGGCGGGTTTTGCTACTTATCCTCGACGACCTCCAGGCAGCGCGAGGGCACCGCGAGACTTCCCCCCCCAGCTCTCGCGACAATTTGGCGGCTGGGGCTCGACGGCTGTTTTTTTTTTTTTTTAAATCTCACTCGGTCTCGAGAGACCTGTCACATCGCGAAATCCGCTGTCGCCTCTTTTTTTTGCTTTTTGTTTTAATCCCGCGGGGGGCCGGCGGTGGGGGAG
>JANHFL010002686.1:80150-91341 GCA_032468155.1 Oxyrhabdium leporinum | reverse complement strand
TTTTAAGTTGTGAACCGCCCCGAGTCCTTGGAATGGGGCGGTATATAAATTTAATTTTAATAATAATAATAATAATTAGTAATCTGAAACCATTCTGAAGTGTTTCAAGTTGAAAACCACTTCCTTTGAATTTTTAAATTCTAAAACTGTTCTTAATTGACAAGGCAGATTCATGCTAGACTAGAAATTTATTTGTTTTGAATACAGCAATCAGTGGTTCTTTGGGAACCTATCGCTCCATAGCAGTTTCCATAAAGTAGCATTGAGCATTTGGGGACCAGTGTTTTGAGGTAGCTATATCATCCACCCACACCAATGTTCATATGTGACAGAGGTATAGTTTCTTGGCATATTGAGACAAGAAACACATAAACACTGTAGTAATAATCTTAAACATTAGTAATATCAATTTTCTTCAAAATAGCAAAAGCACTTAGACTTATATACTGCTCCATGGTGCTTTTACAGCACTCTCTGACGGCTGTCAGCATATTGCCCCCAACAATTTGGATCCTCATTTTACTGACCTCTGAAGGATGGAAAGCCGAATTAACCTTGAGGCCTATCAGGATCAAACTCCAGACTGTGGGCAAAGTTAGCCTGCAATACTGCATTCTAACCTCTGCGCCACCAGGGCTCAAAGCCCTAAGCGGGGGAGAGGGCGAACAGAAAATCCTGAGGGCTATCTTTCTTGTGATATAGAGTAATATTCAAAATGAGAAATTGAATGTGCATCCTAAAACAGGTTGCACACTTTCTTCAAATATTTTAACCAATCCATATTAGCCCTAGCAAGCATGATCCAGGGCAAGATTCTACCTCTACCCTAAAATTGGTCTCATATCTTCTCCAACATACAGTTGGACATTCCAATGTCACAATTTGTAAGAAAAGAGCTATTTCATAGCTGAAGATTTCGAAATCAGTTTTACTTTATAAAAATGGGATCAGATATTGGATATTTCTATGTTAGGGTTAGGGTTAGGTTAACTTCCTTAGGACCATCACAGAAATATCACACTCCATTCTTTAGTATCTGTATTTGGTGCTACTTAATTTACCTTTCTTGGTTTGTTTTAAAGAATCCATTGGGAAAATACTTGGTTCCTGAATCCATCAACTTGGAATGTGTTCGATACTGTGTAATATATGATGGCAAAACGGAGTCTGTGGATGCGTCTTTAGACATCGATTATGATCTACTTGAAGTGGATACAGAACTAACACGTATCATCCCTATTTTTCTCAAAACTAAAAAGGCAGGGTAGTTTGCTAAGGCTTGGTTCACTCTAGAGCGATGCTCCAAAATGTCTCATTCTTACTGAACTTGGTGATGATCAGATGTACTGGAATCGTATCTAGAATTCCAAGCCACCATGACTGTTGGGCTCCTGACAGTCTGAGACCAGCCCATCAAAGGCTTAATTATATCAAGCAGTTGCCTTACTCCACCTGAGGCTGCTGAATGAGCCAGTCTACTGCAGCAAATGATGTGCATGGGGACTTTTTAAATGAGGGAAATGTTTCTACATCTTGTAATAAAAGTTTCAGAACTCTGTGTTAAATCCTTTTGTTTCTTCTTCTCTCCATCTAGCATTTGACACAGGAATTGACATAAGGGAATTAAGAAAGAAACCATCCTCTGAATATAGTACGTTTTATGTTATTGTTATAGTGGCAAAACACTTGTTCATGTAAATGGGATTTAAGAGTGTAGATCAGGGGTGTCAAACTGGATTTCTTCAAGGGCCACATCAGCATTGTAGTGTCCTTCACAGACCGGCTGGGGATGTGGGAGGAGATGGGACGGATACCTCCTGCAGCAGTCTGCTGGCCAAATGGGGAGCGATAGATATTAATGACATGGTTAATAGAGTCATTGCTGCAAGATGTGTGACCTTACAAAATGCAGTATTGCAGGCTAATTCTGCCAACTGCCAGCAGTTCGATCCTGACTGGCTCATGA
Source organism: Oxyrhabdium leporinum (assembly GCA_032468155.1). Lineage (NCBI taxonomy): Eukaryota > Metazoa > Chordata > Lepidosauria > Squamata > Cyclocoridae > Oxyrhabdium > Oxyrhabdium leporinum. The sequence continues at coordinate 89,375 of JANHFL010002686.1, read as the reverse complement.
TTGTCTCAGCTTTCCATCCTTCTGAGGTTAGTAAAATGAGGGCCCAGATTGTTGGGGACAATGTGCTGACTTTGTAAACTGCTTAGAGAGGGCTGTAAAGCACAGTGAAGCAGTATATAAGTCTAAGTGCTATTGCTAGTGCTGTAAGTCATTTAAATAAATACTAGGGGAAAAAACGGAGTGTCAGATACATACAAAGAGGCGTTGCTTTTATAAGACAGAACTTGGATCTTATTGTAATGAACATGGGAATATACCTGTAATACAGAAATCTAATAACAAATGGGATAGACTTAAAGAAGGCCATGCAATAAATATTTTGTATCCTCTGCTCTCTAAATGATTTGCTTGTAGATGCTAAAGAAGGCTCTGCGACTCGCTGTGCAAGAATTATGCAGCGACTCACCCGCTTTCCAGTCATGGTCTTAAGAGGCGGTTATGAACGCTTTACAACCTCCTACCACTACCTCAGGACCCAAAAGATCTTTTGGATGCCTCAAGTACGACAAGCATCATAGAGGAAAGACCAGGCTTTCTCCTTATACTTCAGGATTTCCCCCTTTTTTTCTTCAAGTCAGAGGAGTATTATTTTTTTATTAATAAATTGGCAGTGGGAAACCTCAGGTATATAGGCACACCCACACATATGGCCCTCTTTGTGGTGGGAAACTTAAATTCTCTTCTTTGATGCTCCAGTTAGTCATTAAAAGCCTCAGAAGAAGATAAAATTAATAGTCCCTCATGGTTCTTTGTCTGTTCTTCTCTGTGCTTATTTTGAGAGTCTTGGAAATGGCTTGTTTCTTAGCTGCTCTTTCTTTCTATCCGTTCTAGAACAGCCTAGTGGCTTCCAGACTCACACCAACTTGATTTGGCATTGGCTTGATGTCATGGCCTGGTCTTGTGGGGGGGTTTTCCAGCAATTTGTGGAAAATTCTTTCCCAACTCCTCAAGTGGTCAGATGGCCCACAAAATTTCACCTTTTTTTTTTGCCAAACATTGTTATGGAAATGTTCAAATGTGTATGTAATCATATTCAATTTTCACTCTGTGTGTGAAGGTTGGACAGAGTTCCTGTATAGGTAATTAGCCATGTTTTCAGAGCTTTTATAATGCATCTTACAATCCAAATGTATATCAGGATGTAAATATTAGGGAAAGGTATATACAAAATGTGTACATTAAAACATTAAAAAAAAAGAAAAGTAGCTAAAGATGGGAGAGTAGTATACATAAAAATAATCTCAGAATTTTGGTTTGAGAACTCTTGTTCTTCTATAAAGTAGACTGCACTCTCTAAGACTTAGCTTATAATATTGAATAAAGCAATGGTTGGCTGGTTCATGTTCATGTAGCAGTGGCTGAAAAGTATTGTTCAAAAGAGTCTCCCACTAAGTAGGTAGATTGCACCCCAAAATTGTATAAGAATTATGTCTAGCATTTGATACCCTAAATACTCTTTCTATCTCTATTATTCCCTAATGTCTTTAGCAGGCCTGGTTAAAACTATTTGAGGTGTTCTGCTCAGCATATCTGCACAGTAAGATGAAGATAAGCTCAGACTCCTCTCTCAGTAGAGATTAGGTTTTCATTATCCAAAGAGGTATTTGAACTTTGCATTCCTTCTCTTTTCCTCAAGTAGCAAAAGCTTCCCAGATCCAGGAGGCATTTGAGGCAGACAACCAGAATCCTTCCTCCTTAGGGAGGTCTGTGGCATCTGTTTACTCCTGTTGGATTTTTTAAAGGATTCTTGCATTTTATTTCATTTAAGAACTATCCCTGTAATATTCTCTTGTGAATTTTAAACCTTTATATGCTTCTTTGAGAGTTCTCTTCACGCTACCTGCTTTCCGTTTGTCTAATGAAAAGTAGGTATCATTGAGTTCGATGGGACTCATTCTCAGTGGTCTGCAGCCTGCAAGATTCTACACTTTATTGGATTTGAGATGTGAAGCTTAATTACTCAGTGACCCCTCTTGCAATCAAGAGAATCTTGAAAATGGGCATATTGATTTCAGCTTCCAGAGCCTAAATTTGATTCAACAGTGTCTTTGAACAAGTACTGTGCTTTCATTGGGTGATCTGTCCCCCTCCTCAGCAGGAATTGGAAGCCTTTAAGACATATCCAGTAGAAATCTTGCCTGCTAAGCTGTACATGGGAAACTACACACAAGCCTGTGACAGCCAGATTCAGAAGGATCTGAAAATCAAGGCTCATATTAATATATGTGAGGAAGATGGCATATTGTGAGTATGCAGACCCCAATAACAGTATACTGAAGACAATTCAGCATTCCCCACTTCTCCAGTCTTGAAAGAGAAATCACAATAGTTATCTCCCCATGCATTATTTTAGTCCTGGGTATTATAAGGCCATCTTCAATCATGCTACTGAATTTTAGCACTTGAATTTTTATTTTTATTTTTCAAGTGTAATTTCTTATCAATGTGCAGTGGCAGACATATGGAACATAAATGAAAGATCCAGGCTTAATATTGTTTTTAAAAAGACCTCCCTCTATTTCCGTCCAAAAAATACCTGAAACAAAGAAAACCAGCTTACAGTGGCCTTCAGTCACCTTAAAAGTGTGGATTTCTTATCAATCAAAGATTGTCAACCTCAATATCTGATAGGGTAGGTGATTGAAAAGCATCTCAGCCTGAAGGCATCCTTTGATTCCATATGCAGGTCTTAAGAAGGCATACATCTCCAAGGTCAGTAAAATCAGGACCCAGATTGTTAGAGGCAATATGCTGACTCTGTAAACCACTTAGAGAGGGCTGTAAAGCACTGTGAAGCAGTATATAAGTCTAATTGCTATTGCTATTTAAAGACTCCAGGCAATTTGTATTCCTTGCACAATTAGAATAGATCTACAAAAATATAAACTCTGATTACCTATGATTCCTTGCCTACTTTTCAAACTCTGCTGTATTTTTTAAATGACAATGTCCTCTAAATAGCTTACAGTATATGTAATACCCACCACCATCACCACAATTATCTTTTCAAACAACTCCATGAATTAGGCCAATTTGAGAATGATCGACTGAAGACCAGTATGAGCTTTATACCTAAACAAAAATTTGAACTACTGCAATGCTTCTAAGCAGATTGTCTCTTTTTCCCCAGCTTCCTTGAAGACATAGGAAAACTCCTTCATATTCCTATTCCTGATTCTCTAGAGGCAGATTTACTTTCTCACTTCGCCAACATTTGTCATTTTATTGGTAAGTAGACTGTAGTGGTATTCTCCATCCACAGTCCAGAGGGCAAGTGTATAGCCACAAACTCGTTTTTTACCTGTTTATGCCAAATATTCAATTTTTCCATCACTTCACCTCATCTCATCCCTGCTAAAGAGACAGGATTGTCATCTGCATTCTCAATACATCCGTAAGTTAAAAGTCTTCAGATTGAACTTCTTGAGGGAAGTCCATGGGTGGACTTCAACTACCAGAACTCCCCTGCTAACCATAATGGCTAGGGAATTATGGGAATTTAAGTCATCTTAAAGTTGCTGAGGTTGAGAAACACTGATTTGGACTATAAAGACGGCTGTTGATCCTGTCACGATCAACCCTGTAATTGAGAATCCCCAGATTTCTGGTGCCAGCAGAACATTTAGGGATCGCCTAAAGTGAGAGGTAATGGGGACAAAAAAAGCAAAAAGATGCTACAGCACATACTTAGCGCCTATCTACAACTCCTTAAAGCAGCTGCATCTTTTTCCAGGATCAGGAAAAGAGCAACTACTTGAGTCACCACCTCTCAGGAGAACAGAGGAATATATGAGTATGGACCATTTACTGAGCAAGATGTCTTCCGAATAGATATGTGCAGATCAATGCAAACTTAATCCTTTTGCCTGTTGATTTGCAGTGTGTAATTTATGCCTTCATTTTTATTGAAATATACAGACATAAATATGCAGACATAAGTCCATTTAGAGAACATCTATAAAAACCATCATTGTATTGTCTGCTAGTGTTTTTTGGTAAAGTTTTTCAGAAATAGTTTACCACTGCCTCCTTCCTTGGACTGGGAGAGACTACCCCAAGGTCACCAAACTAACTAAATGCCAAAGGCAGGATTAGAACTCAGTTTCCTGGTGTTTTAGCCACTATAGTACATCAAACTGGTTTTCCAATTATATTTACACGGTAGTGTTTTTTTTTAAAATTCCTTTTGTTTAGAGAACTCTTGATGTCAGTTCAAATCGTTTAGTTCCCTGGATAACAGACTTCATTTCCCATTGGAATATGTAAGCTATGCATTGGCAAGTAGGCCCACAAGTCCCCTGAGGTCATAATCTCATGCCTTCCCATAGCTCTTATATACCTTGACACAGAAATAAGTCTCACTGACATCAGTGGGACATCCTACTAGACTTAAATGTATGAGCTTAAACTTGAAGAATTCATATTTGCCCCAACCATCTCTCATAATTTTCCTACATAAATTGGCATCAAGATTAAAACTGTAAAAAAGAAAAATTGACTGTTTTTATGTAGAATTTATTGCCTTCAAACTTTCAATGAAAAAATTAAATTAATGAAAAACATGTTTAGATGGTCACATCCATAAAGGAGCAGTCCTGGTCTTCTCCACTTTTGGAATAAGCAGGTGTAGCACAGCAGTGATGGCTTATCTTATCCATTCTTGCAAGTTTTACTTGAAGGTGAGTGTAGTTGACAACCTGTAACAACCTTTCCAACTAGGTGCTGTCTGAAGACATTAGAATTGTAACTTCCCAAACACCTGGAGAACACAAGTAGGGAGAGGCTATCATACACAAATGTTAGTTCTCCCCATCACCAACATGTTTTGCCAGTATGCTGAGCATTTGTGTAACTGCACTCACCACATTTTATTCTCAAATATCTTTTTGTCCAAATTTCTCTCCCATTCTCTATTGTTTTGTATGTGTATGTGTCAGTTTTTCAACTATAAGACTCTTGGAACAGAAACCTACATTGTTTATAGATTTTATATTGTCAAATTAAGTTTGATGGTAATCAATTTAGGCAGTTTTAAAAACAGAATGTGAAATCAAAGATGATATAATAGCCTTTATGTTCAAATTAGAACATGAATCATGTTTACTTTAAATGTCTCACATTATTAATGTCTCATACTGAGTCTTTCTTTTTGGTCCATTTCACCTAATATTGGTCTACCGTGATCGTCAGTGGCTCCCAAAAGGCTCAAGCAAAGAAATATTTTCATCACTTGAAACCCGACTCTTAGCTAGAAACTGAGAATGGAAAATATGGCAAATGAAAGCATGGGTTGTGCTACTTACTATGGCTCCCAGGGTGTCTTTAGGAACAGTCAAGAAAAACAACATGGTTTGCATGGCTGAAGCCTGCACCTTTTATTGTATACTGTCATCATCATCATTTTAGCCATTGTCTATCCACTGCAGGATTAAGGCCTCTTCCACATGTTTCCAACCGATACGGTCCTGAGCTTTCTTTTGCCAACTTGGCCCTCAATACTTGCTTGTTTTAAGTCTCTTTTGTGGACACTTTATCAAGTGGGATTCATTCTGACTGCCTTGATCCATCTGCCATCAGTTCTTCTTGTTATGTGACTAGCCTGTTGTGTATTATATATACATAACAAGCGGTGAAGTTTCAACTGATGGATCAAGAACTGAACCTATGGTTTTGGCACATGAAGCATGTATTCCACCATGAAGTTACAGAGAACCCTTCCCTGATAATGGTTTAGTTGGCTTTGACTCTAGGAACACATAGTACAACACAAGCCTTCTGTTCCCCCAAGATTCTTGGGGCTTTCCTCAAATATTTTCCCTGCTCCTGATCTTTGCATTTTATACCTTTCTTCACAGAATGCTTGGAATTATGTCCAAAAATGTAAAAATAACATGCGGCCCAATCGAGAATTTGTGAAACAGCTATCAGATTGGGAACAACGGATCAACATAACTGCCATCACTGACATTTCAGAACCAAATTACTGATCAGCAGCTTTCTTTACTGTGAGTTAGTGGGGCATAAAATGAGAAGGAAACCAACGTTTATTTTTCAGAAACTGTTGAAAGAAAAATTTACCTTCCATTGTTGCATTATTGCTGACTTCATCATCTGTCTCACCTTCAACAGACACTTCATTATGTTTTTATTTTTCATGAGCTTGTTTGTCAAGGTCAGAAAGATATTATATAGAATAAACTTTTAGGCATCCAAAACGCTGTTCCCCGAACAAGATACTTCCACTAAAAATCTGTGCTTCCAGTTACAGATCAAAAAAAGTTATAGCCCCACTCCTATGGAACATTTTATCACCAGAGGTGAGAACTGCTCTCACCCTTTTGGCCTTCCAGGATATTAAAACTTGGCTTTGCCAGTTGGTTTGGGTCCCCGAAGGAGGCGCTCATTGCTGGAGGTTGTTGATGAGAAGTCCTCACCCCCATCCCATCTCTTAGTTCTGGTTTCTGAGTAGTTTTTTAAATTTTAATCTGTGGAGTTTTGATGTTATATTTTAATTATTTCTCTATAATCTGTAAGCTGCCCAAAGTCACCTTTCAGGGGAGAAGAGTGGCGTAAGAAATTAATAAATAAGTAGAAGTTGTAGGCACACCCATCAGTGTTGGGTTAGAAAACAGGCAATGTGCATTAAGCCCTACCAGAAGGAATGAGAAGTAAAAGTTCCAGCCTTCTCTTTGATGCTTTGGTTCTCAGCCATTGGCAGAAGACGGAGTAATACAAGGAGTTGATGGTCACTCCAACTTTATAAAAGTTCTACACAGTACCATTTGGGGCAACATCACAAGAAGTCATATTATGAGACATAATATGTATTTTTTTCAGGTGCCAGTTAAATATTCACTGAGCTCTACTAGGGTTATTTGGGTTCCATTAGGAGCCTTAATAGAGTAATCCCTTACAGGGAGTCCTGTAGAATATGATTGCCTCCTGAGAGAAGCCAGAAATTTCACACAGGTATATTAGAAATGAAGGGGAATCCTGCGTAAGCAAACTACTTGAATAATCCCTGACAACCCATGTGACCCAAGCTCCAAGCAAACAAGTCATATTTTCTTTTGCCTGACACACTACTAACATCTGGATAGTCCTATATGTTAATTGGGACAATCGTCGTAGAAAGGCTTCCCCAGTTTCTAATTTTTAGTGCCGAAGAACTAATCCAGATAGCAAAGTCATGATCTCAACTCAACAACAATCAGGATTAGAGCTCAGAAAAAGCAAAATGCATGTATGGAACCATCAGCCAATAGTGTGATGTCTGTGAAGCTTGCCAGTCAGCTGGCAGCAGGGGTAATGACCCACATGGTTCTAATACCATACCAAGGACATAATCATGTGCTGCATGACAGTTTTATTATGAAGGTTGCAAGAACTCGGCTAGAGCAAATAGACTGGCAATTTCCTAAGCAATAACTAACAGTCTGGCGATTGCACATGGCTCTCAAGGTTGTTTTTGGCCTTTAGAATTTTCCCCACCCCATCGAAGTAACTAGGCAGCAAATTGCACAAAATTCAAAATGCCTCCTGCAATTATGCCACCTGCTCCACCTGTAACTCTCACCCTGTTGTGGTGGAAATTGATTGTTTACATCCGAAGGGAACTAAAGAGAAGTTACAAACGTTGCAGCAAAAACAGCTGTGGCAAGAAGCAAATCACCATGGACCATTAAAAAATATTTGCTTAAAAAAACGAATTTAAAGAATAAGAGGAAGTTGCTTGCAGAGTTCTCATCACAGTTTCCCCCAATAATGTAAACACTTCTGTGACTTCGAGCTCTGGTGACATAGATAATAATGGTCTGATTTGTTACTTAGCTGATCTGGAAAGGGTCAGATCAGGTTACTGTTGAATGGGAGACCAATGTAAAATCACAGACGTCCAAACTGGGAAGTCAAAAAAAGCATCCAGAAAGAAAGAAGGAGCAAAAGTCTTATTGCTGCAAATCAGGCAGTCCATGAACTTTCCAGTAGCTGAGCTAGATCCGTCGAGTGTATCTTTTATTCAGACCCAACCGACAGGTAGTTATGTGACAGATCATAGTTAAACAAATCTTGGCTGAGCAGGATAGTTAGGTCACCATGTCACTGTGACTTCGCCTGTATCTGACATCCTACTGTTTGACAAGTGATGTCTGCCCTCTGGAAAGAGTGCGGAGAAAAGCAACAAAAATGATTATGGGGATGGAGGCTAAATCATACAGTAAACAGTTACAGGATTGGATATCTCTAGAGTCTGACGAAAAGAAGGACACGGTAGCAGTGTTCCAATATTTGAGGGGCTTATACAAAGACGAGGTCAAACTATTTTTCAAATGCCCAGACACGAAACAACAGTTGGAAACTAACCAGGGAGAAAACCAGCCTAGAACTAAGGAGAAATTTCCTAAGGATAGGAGCAATGAACCAAGGGAACGGCTTTCCTTCAGAAATGGTGGGTGCTCCATCACTGGAGGCTGTCAAGAAACTGGACAGTCACTTGTGTGAAATGGTATAGGGTCTCCTGCTCGAGGGGGGGTGGACTAGATGACCTCCAAGGTCCCTTCCAGCTCTATTATTATTCTATGTTCTTGGGGGGGGGGGGAACAGGACAGCCTCTGTTCTCTCTCGCTATCTTCTCGACCTCTCGCCCTGCTGCCCTCTCAGCCGTCCTTCATTCCGCCCGCCCAGCCGCCCGCCGTTTGCTTCGTGTCGGCGCTCATTGGCCGGGCCCTCAGAGGGCGGGTCCCCTAGATCCCCGGCGGATTGGCCGAAGCGTCCTTCGGGAGCGTCGCTCCCGCCTCTTTCTCGACTCCGCCCCCGCTCTGCGGGAAGGCGCGGCGAAAGGGTTGCCCGCCGGTCTCTGACTCCCGTCGCCATGGACCGCCGGCCCTCGGTCGCCGAGTGCCTCCGGGACTGGGGGGAGCTGCAGGACGGCTTCCAGCTCACGCAGGTGCTCTTCGGAGGCGTGAAGGTGGGGGGGGAGGGGAAAGGCCACGTCACGGAGAGCGTCGTTGTCGAGCGGAGAGAAACGGGAGTCGGGCGGAAGGGTCTGGTCGGCGGCGAGGGCGTGCGGAAGGAAGCCGGGCTCAGTCCCGCGGCCGCCTCTAGCTGGGTGGCTGGCAGCGTTCCTCAGCCGGGTGTCATCCGGAGCAGGGGTCTCCAACCTTGGCAACTTTAAGCCTGGCGGACTTCAACTCCCAGAATTCCCCAGCCAGCTGGCTGGGAATTCTG
>JANHFL010002686.1:67980-80050 GCA_032468155.1 Oxyrhabdium leporinum | reverse complement strand
CCAGAATTCCCCAGCCAGCTGGCTGGGAATTCTGGGAGTTGAAGTCCGCCAGGCTCAAAGTTGCCAAGGTTGGAGACCCCTGATCTGGAGGAAAGGGGGCTGCTGCTCCGTTCCCAGCCCGGGAGCTGACATTGGACGGGGCGGGGTGGGGGAATAATACCTCTTGGACTGGGTCAGCAAACGGTTTTCTCCTTCCCGTTTGGGTGAAAAAAGAGTATTTTAAGCATGTGCAGATTGCCTGGGCCCTTTCGTGGTGGTGGTGGGGGAAGCTGGTAAGAGCCGTGCGGACACCGACTCGGGTTTCTATAGCCGGCAGGTAGAAGTCCAATCTCTGTATTAAAGCAGGTGTGTGTGTTTATATCTTCTAGTCTAGTGCATGCATGAGAAAAGCATTGCTGAGCATATGAAGAGTGCTTTCTTCTGGTGCTTTCAGCAAGGGTGTGAAGCTTTTCTGAGTGTGCTGCCTCGCTTTCTGTATCTAAAGGGAGCATCTGCAGACCAAAGGACCTGACTTTATTTGAATGATCATTTATTTAAATGATAATCTGCCTTCTGCAAAATAGCCACGTTTTGGCTGGAGCAGCCTTGTATCCAGTAGTAGATTCTGTACATAGAAGACAGAGTTATCATTAGTTATTGGTCCAAAGGGTTATGCGTTATCAATATCAAGGGCACTGTGCTTTTGGCACCAGTTGCATAGAAGCAGTGAGATGGCTTTTGCTCTACTGTAAATTACAAAGTCGAAGGATATCTAAGATAATCTAAACTATCTGCTATGAAGGTTAAAAAAAAAGTCCTTACAACTATAGTTTACCTGTCAGTTCCTTATCTAGCCTCTGTTTGAAAGCGCTCTTGTCAAAAAATTGACCATTTTTCTTGTTAGACTTTTCCACTATTTAGAGGTGTGCTGGCCAAATTGACAGAACATCATACTAAACCATTGTGGGTTGCTGGTTTATGTCATTGTGTGTATGCAGATCCAGACAGCTGTGCTTATTCAACAAACCATGGTTTGGTTTCAAACTTTGCAGGTTGTAGAGGGTGCTTATCTATCTGAAATCGTGATGAAGAAAGAAAGCTATGTTCAAGACAACTTCCCCCCCCCACCTTAATCTCTCACAGAACCCCATCAAATTCTTGTGGTGCTCACGGTTCTACAAAACAGTTTTGAAAACCTGGTTAAATATGTGGCAATCCTAGGTAGATCTTGATAGTTAAAATCTCCTTTTGAGGAATTTGGCTTTTACGTTTCCTGGTGGTATCTAGTTGATCCCTTGAAAATAGGATGCTGAATTTTCAGATATCTGTGTTGATCCGGAATAACTGGATCTTCTGTTTTTCAACCAGACTGATTTCCAGTCCTCCTTTTCTCACATATTATTAGTGAGGAGAAAAGTGAAAGTGTTTGCGCATGAGTTCCAGGTGCTGTGGAAAAATCCTAAACCTCTACAGGTACGGATGAATCTACGCTGTTTTGATTACAAGGTCTGAAAGGTATGGCATGGAATATGGGAAAGCATTATCCCCTGATCCTCCAGTTTTCTGAGAAGTTTGAATTGTTGATTTATTGAAGAGGAAGATAAAGAATTTGGGGAAAGATATTAAGAAATTAAAGTGACTCTAGCCTGACTGAGAGCAATATCTGTTATAGATGTTTTATGTGCTTGGAGTTTATTCTGGAGCAAAGGTAGAACATCAGTTGTATTTTATTCAGTTTATAGATTATATGACTGTCTCAAATACAACAATTGACCATATAGTGTCCTTCTCAATCAGCTCAGATTATTTGGGGTGGGTGGAACAATGTTGTGCTCGTTCAACCCCTTCCTTCAGAGTCGATTCCAGTTGGTTGGGGATGATTGGGGAGGAGATTTCCTACCCTCAGCCCTACTATTTGAGGTGCCTCAGGATTCGGTGCTTTCTCGTCTTTTAACATCTACATGAGGGCATTGGGGGAACTCATTGCAATGAGTTGAGGTATTATTACAGGTAATCCTCAACTTACAACCACAATTGAGCCCAAAATTTCTGCTGCTAAGTGAAACATTTGTTAAGTGAGCTTTGCCCTATGTTACGACCTTTCTTGCCACAGTTAAGTGAATCGCTGCAGTTACGTTACTAACTCGGTTGTTAAGTGAATCTGTCATCCCTATTGACTAATTGTCAGACGGTCACAGAAGGGGATCACACGACACCTGGACACTACAACTGTCATAAATATGAGTCAGTTGCCAAGCGTCTGAATTTTGATAACATGACCATGGCGATGTCGCAATGGTTGTAAGTCTAAAAAGCCGTCATAAGTCACTTTTTTCAGTGCTGTTGTAACTTTGAACGGTCACTAAACGAACTGTTGTACGTCAAGGATTGCTTGTAGTATGCTGATGTGTATATCTCTACCTCTAACAATGCCATGCCATGAATCATTTATACTATTCTACCATACTTATTATACCTGCAGATTCTGGGTGGAGAACAACAGGCTTCAGCTGAGCCCCCACAAGACTGAGTGACTCTGATTTTGGGGCCCACTGATTCCAGTACTGTGCCATCTTTGGTGCTGGATGGGGCTGCACTGCCCCAGACATACCCAATGTGTAATCCGGGCTCTTCCTAGACCCACGACTCCTGCTTAATGAGCAGATGGCAGTCCATGGCATCTGGGGCCTTTGCACACCTTCTTATGTGCCAGTTGCGCCTATTCCTGGATAGGCAAGCCCTACTCACAGTCACCTTCAGTTTAGACTACTGTAATACACTCTATATGGGGCTGCCCTTGAGGAGTATCTGGAAGCTTTAGCTGGTACAAAATGCAGTGGCACAGGCGGTTGGTTACATGTGCTCCTAAAACAGTGCATGCTGCACTTTTGCTCTGCAAGTTGCATTGTTTCTAGGTCTAATTCATGGTGCTGATTTTAACCTTTCAAGCTTTTCGTGATATGGGACTGGGTTATCTGAAGGACCGGCTCTCCCAATACATCAGCCCCCATCCCATTAGACCTGGCACATGCAAGTACCACCAGTTAGGACATACCTTTGGTGGAACCCGGACAGCTGGTCATCTCTGCTGTGGCACCTGCCTTATGGAATATTCTTCTGGTTGAAATTAGATTAGCTCTGTCCTTGTTGAAGTCCTCAAGACCTGGTTATGTCACCAGGCCTGGGGGTCCCGGCGATCTGGAGATATGTCTAGATCAGTGGAGAGAGGTTTTTGCACAGACTGGAGGGGGCGTTTCACATGTTGCCTGCATCCCGCGAGTGGGGCTTCGCTTGTTTGGGTGGCTCGGTTTCTGGAATGCCACAGGGGTTGGGGACCCTTGGTCTAGATGGCTCAACTACTGAGATGGATACTCTTATATTTTAATAAGATGGTTGTATGTATGTGTTTTCTCCGATTGCTGTACACCATTCAGAATCAATTTTCATGAGATGGGTGGCCGCATAAATTTGATTGGTAAATAAAATGGTAAATAAAATGCTGCCATTACCAAGGAGACTGAGTTCATGCAATACAGGTAATCCTCGACTTACAACCACTATTGAGCCCAAAATTTCTGTTGTTAAGTGAGACATTTGTTAAGGGAGTTTTGCCTCATTTTATGACTTTTCTTGCCACAGTTGTTGTGAATCACTGCAGTTGGTAAGCTAGTAACACAGTTAAGTGAATCTGGCTTCCCCCATTGGCATTGCTTGTCAGAAGGTCACAAAATGTGATCACGTGACCCTGGGACACTGCAGCTGTCATAAATCTGAACCAGTTGCTAAACGTCGGAATTTTGATCACATGACAACAGGGATGCTGCAAACGTAACCATGAAAAACGGTCATAAGTCACATTTTTACGTGCCAGTGTAACTTTGAATAGTCAGTAAACGAACTGTTGCAAATCGAGGACTACCTGTACACAGAAAGACACTAATTAGGAAGGAGAATGAAATGCAGAAAAACCTTAGGCAGGCTTGGTAGATGACGCATTTGTAGGCATTTAATAGATCCGGTTGTACAAACATAGCTTCTGGTGGATTGATTTATTTACTAGATATACATCCCAGCTTTCACCAGGAGCTCAAAGCAGCTTATACAAGAATTTTAACCCTATGAAATTGGTTGGGCTGAGAAAAAAGGATCGATCCCAATGACCCAGTGAGTTACAATGGATTAAGGGTGGGCTTGAAACAGGATCTCCCTGATCCTAGTCCAGATGTCACAACAGGTGGCAGCCTTTAGCTCTTAAAAATATTAGGCAGGATCAGGGTTGATTAGCGCTTGGATGAGAAACCACCAAAGTAGAAAAAAAAATATCCTAGAAAAAGCTGTAACAAACCACTTCTATATTATTGCCAAGAGATGTACATAGTTGGAAGTCAGGCTTGACATGAAGGAGTCTTAATTCAAGAACAGCTTAATTAAGGAGAAGGAGGTATATGCACGCAGAAATAGCAAAGATACAGAGAGGAACTTTGCAATGACATTTGAATGCGTGGGTGGTGCTTTTTCCTTCCTGTTGATAACCAGCTTTATCAAAAGAATATTCTGATTCCCAGGGATGGAAATAACAAAATAGTAGAGCAGAATAACAAGAATGGAGGGAATTCTCTGTCCTTTTCTAGTAGTTTTAATGTACCAGATTGCAATTTGATGGATACTTAGGAAGTTTCTGATCATTAAAGGACAACAGTTTGGAAGTAAAGGAATATCAGATCTTGTATGGCTGCCCCTAGACATTGACACAACTACTGACCTTTGTGTATAGATGTCTACTACATCTGCATACAAAGCACAAATAATTGTCCTATGTTACTCTGTAATAATTGTGACACACCTTTTCAGATGGCACTGAAATCTGAATAATGAGGGAATTTGCTTTGTCATCACTCAGACTTGCATTTGCATCCCGTATCCTGGTTGAAAGGTTGTTCCTCACCTTTGTGAAGTACAAGAGATTGAGCAACAGGGCTGCACTTGCAGTTCTGCCAAGCAAGCGTAGACATCTTTGCCTTGACACCAAAGTGCAGTCTTGCTTATTGATATTGCATCATCAGTGTACAGGCCCCTTTCAGAAAACATCCAGTTCCTGAATCTCCCTTTCCCCCCTTTTCCACATGCAGAGAAACATTAGAACAGGGGTGTCAAACTCAAGGCCCACGGGCAAGATCCGGCCCACAGGGTGCTTGGATCTGACCCGCAAGGCTGCCCTGGAAACAGCAAAGGACCAGCCCTCGGTGCCTCTGCCAGCAAAAAGGAGCTCGCTGGCACAGGGTTGCAGGAGGCCGTCCCAGCCAAAAACAGCACTCGGGCCACCACAGGCACACACACCCCGACATGACCTGGCCATGCCCACCCTGGTCACACCCACTCCAGCCCCCGAGGTGAAACACAACCCTGATGCGCCCCTCAATGAAATCGAGTTTGACATGCCTGCATTAGAAGTTTCTGTTCAACGATTTTTGGCTCATAAGCTATCTGATACCTACTGGATTCATGCACCTTGTAAAGCCATTGTGGGGTTTGTTTCCTTTAGGTTTGTTTAGTATAGGTAGTCCTCAACTTACAACAGTTCATTTAGTGACCATTCAAAGTTACAACAGCACTGAAAAAAAGTGACTTATGACTGTTTTTCACACGTACGGCCATTACAGCATCTTGGTGGTCATGTGATCAAAATTCAATTGCTTGGCAACTGATTCATATTTGTGACAGTTGCAGTGTCCCAGGGTCACGTGATCCCCTTTTGTGACCTTCTGACAAGCAAAGTCCATGGGGAAGCCAGATTCACTTAACAACCGTGTTAACTAACTTAACAGCTGCAGTGATTCACTTGACAAAAGGGGGCAAAACTCACTTAGCTATCTCTGTTAAATGGAGCAAAACTCACTTAACTATCTCGCTTAGCAACAGAATGTTTGGTCTCAGCGTGGTCATAAGTTGAGGACTACCTACATATATTCTGTGAATTTAACCACTGTAGTTTCAGGGTCTGTAGCTTAACATTTTGTAACTTATTTCTTTTAAAACATTTTCAGCTTGTTTACCACCCAAACAACATTTTGGTGAGTTATGTATGATCTAGAAAACCCAATATATAACAAAGCTAGATTATTAAAATAAAGCAGAGAGGTTCTTTAAAGGCATAGTCACCTGATGGACCTTAAGGTCCAAATTTGAGAGTAAAAAGTCAGGTCTTTGTCTGACTAAAACAGGTAACATCAGTGCTAGCCAAAATCCAGAAAAGGGTATTCTAAGACCAGGATGCCAAAATAGTGAAGGCTTTCTTCTGCATCGCAAAATAGCATATCTCTCCGAGCTGTGGGATAGCAAGGAAGGCTCTTCTATGGGATAGAACTTTAGGATCGGGTAGGTATATGGGAAGAGGTTCTTCAGATATCACAATCTCAAGCCATTAAAAGTTTAAAATGCCATTACTAGAACCTTGAAGTCCAAGTAGTAATAAATATACCCGCTGACAATGAAACTTTGTAAAGGTTCCGTGGTTTCAGAAGGATGTGATTTAATTTTTGCCTTAAAACAATATGTGGCCCCAGGTATTGTGGTTTATATAATAAATTATGGTTTGATGTGTCAGCTTGTTCATTGTTTTTATAAATAAATGATTTGTAACAGCTTGCCCCAGTTTGGAGGCCTGCTAGATGTGTGAACAAGAAGCCAGAACTCTTCAAGTTGAAAACTTTGGAAGTTGAAGTGCACATATCTGGCAAGTGCCCAAATTCAGAAGAACCGGTATATAACTTAGCGTTATAGGTAACTTCATGATTATGGCTTGCACAACCAATCACGGCTTGAGGTGATTTTTGAAAGAACCCTGTGGGAGCTGCTTAAATAAGTGAATGCATTGACTACCTTCCCATCCATGTCTGTTGTTAATGATGAAACTCTCCAACATTTTATTTACCAGTCGAAAAATGTCAAGTTTCTGTCCTAAGCTGGGGTACTCTGTTCTTGTTTTCATTAGGAAACTCACAAGCAATACAAACAGAAGCTGGAAGAGCTGACAAAGCTGCAAGGCAACATCTCCAGCTCCATTTCACGACAGAAAAAGCAACTAAGGGAGCTCTCTCTGACTCTTAAGAAGTATGTTTATAGTCATTATTCCATATTGTTTGCAATGCATGGGTGGAACGGGGAGGGGGAGGGAACAGCTTGGTTGAGAAATCTTTCACTTTACATCGTTGCTTGAGTTCAGGTAAGAATCGCGCCATGTATAACCACTTATTACATTCTGAGGTTTTTCTGCTAATATGAGTTTAAACTTTGTTTGGATAAATGCTATTTAATAAATGTTTAGGCATGTCTAAACACATTCCTTTTTCTAACGGTTATGGGGAAGCTGAGCTAAAATTGGTTTTCTTTCAGAGCTAATTTAAATAAGTTTGTACTTTGAATATTGTATGATTTACATCAGGGGTCTACAAACTTAGTAACTTTAAGACTTGTGGACTTCGATCGGCTGTCTGAGAAATTCTGGGAGTTGAAGTCCACAAGTCTTAAAGTCGCCAAGTTTGCAGAGCATTACATTTACATTACGTTTTGCAATGCTGCCAGTCTGTGTTTAAGCCAGAAATTTGGTGTGTTTCTTCTGAATAAATCCACACATCAGCTGGCAGAAAAGTTTTAAATGGAGTAAGATTATAAAAGGTTGAGCCTTTGAGGTAGACGAGTTAATCTCCTTATGGGA
This sequence comes from Oxyrhabdium leporinum, assembly GCA_032468155.1. NCBI lineage: Eukaryota > Metazoa > Chordata > Lepidosauria > Squamata > Cyclocoridae > Oxyrhabdium > Oxyrhabdium leporinum. Next base: position 72,357 of record JANHFL010002686.1, on the reverse strand, counting down.
ACCAGGAAAAAGAAAGATAAAATGACTGATTGTTGAAACAGCAGTGTTAACTATTATTAAAATTAAATTAATAATAGCACTAAGCTATAGCGCTCTCCAAATACTTGTTTCTGCAACATTATATTTGATTATCTGCTAAAACCATGCTGGTTTGTAAATAAGCCTTGCATGAATTGTAATAATAATTAGGTTGTCAGTTGGAGTGGTAGTGGTAGTTTTTATATACATTGTTTTGCAATTTGATATTACAAAAGACTTTGAAAGAAAATGCTCATTGTAGGCTCCCATAGCTTTCCATCTGCATGTATTTCTTGCCTTTCAAGAGGAAGAAGCAGACTTTCTATCCTGAGTGTACATTCATTACACCCTTCTATTGCCAAATATTAGTTTTGAGATTAGCGTGTGTTTGGAAAGGCTCCTCATTACTGCTTGGATAAGGTAGGTTTCCTTTGTGACTTACCACGATGGTTCACTTAAAATGGGATCAGGAGATGGCTTGTTGTTGGGCTTTTTCGAAAGGCAATAGTTGCTTTTTGGAAATGCACTTTTGGAACTCCAACCATGATCCTCACTTGTTTCCATCTCCTCCACATGCAGCCCGGAGAAAAAATCCCTGTGTGAAAATCTAGAGCAGGGATGTCAAACTCGCGGCCTGCGGGCCAGATGCGTCACACACTGGCCACGCCCACACCCGTTTAGCGAAGGGGGGGAAAGTCCTGATATGTCACGTGATGACGACGTGACGATGTGAGTTCGACACCCCTGTTCTAGATTATACCAGCTCAAGGCTGAGGGTCAGAGGCTTTGAAACAGGATCTGGAAGTTTAGGATGCTGGATTTGGAAGTTTAAGGGGGAATCTGCTGCTTATCAATCACTTGCTGTCTTCTTTGAAATGTGTTCCTTCTTCCCGGTCCTGTACAGGTACAAATCTCTTCCTGACAAGGAGCAGGATGAGGACGCTCTCGAAGAACTCCAAAACATGATCAAAGAGAGACAGGATGTCTTTTTTGAAATGGAATCATACTTGCCAAAGAAGAACGGGTAAGGGGATTGAACTCAGATTTCCCCCAAATTAAGACGGAAATAAGAAGGATTCTGTTCTTAATAGTTTGCCTGATTATTTATTTGGTTTATATATAATACATATATTTATATTTACAATCAAATAGATAAAACATAGGCAGTCCTCGACTTACAGTGGTTTGTTTAGTGACCGAAGTTACAACAGCACTGAAAAAAAGTGACTTATGATCAATTTTCACACTTACGACCATTGCAGAATCCCCATGGTGACGTAAACAAAATTCAGATGCTTAGCAACTGATTCATATTTATGACAGTTACTATGTCCCAGAGTCATGTGATCCCATTTTGTGACCTTCTGACACAGAAAAGGCCACATTTGATGGTAACTGGAGCATGACCGTCCTACCAGGCAGGGTTGGACAGAGAGAGGCAGTCCCATAAGTGACCTGATCCCAAGCCAGGTGACAACACCTTGAATTGCACCTGGAAGCACACTGGAGCCAATGCAATTTGCAGAGCAGTGATGTGACATGCACCTAGTAACAGGCACCATTAACTGCCCAGTTGAAGCTTCCAAATACATCCATAGTGTGATAGTTCATACTTCTCCTATAATGGTATGGCATAGGTCCAGGTGTCAGGGTTCCAGTTAATGCATACAACAGAATCAAAACTCCAAGGCAGGCATATTCCTCAAAGCATAGATTTATTAGGCGTGTCATATTGGCACGTCTGGGGAATCCAACTCTAAACCCCCCTCGGGTTTCCCCCCAGTTAAAAGTAAAGTTTTCTTTCCCCTGCCCATGCAATCCATCACATGGGCCAATCGGGTCACAGTGCAAGGGTCACTTGGTCTGAGATCCCACCTCCTTGCACCTGGTGGGAAAGTTCTGGGTTCTCAGAGGAAAGAATTTTATTTTGGCTACAATCCCCCAGCTATCTCTACCTCCCCACTGCCATTCCCACAGCTCGACTCATCTCCGCTGTGGCAGCCCTGAAGGTGCCAGGGGAAAATGGCTTCAGGGCTGAAACCAGGTTACCAATGGGATGGGCCCACTCCACTTACGCAGGCAGAAGGGGCATGCTATACAGACCCTATTGGCAAGGAGTATATTCTGGCAGAGTCCAAGAAAAGAGACTTTTATGCTGCAGCACCCATGCTCTGGAACATCCTATGCCTTCAGGTGAGATCTGCCCCCCTCCCTCTTGGCTTTTCTAAAGGCCTTAAAACGTGGTTGTGTCAGATGGCCTGGGACCCAGATACGGGTATGTCCTCCTGGAGGTGGAATCATTACATACATAAATACATATAGTCCTCAACTTACAACCACAATCAAGCCCAAGATTTATATTGCTAAGTGAGAAAATAACCCATTTTACAACCTTTTTTCCCCACATTTGTTAAGTGATTCACTGCAGTTGTTAAATTAATAATGCAGTTGTTAAGTGAATCTGGTTTCCCCATTGACTTCGCTTGTCAGGAGGTTGCAAAAGGCGATCACATGTCCCCGGGATATTGCAACCATCATAAATGTCAATTGTCAAGTCAATTGTCAAGCATTGGAAGGTAAAACATGTGATCATGGGGATGCTGCAACGGTCATAAATGTGAATAATGGTCATGTCACCTTTTACAGTGCTGTTACAATTTCAAACGGTCACTAAGCGAACTGTTGTAAGTCAAGGACTACCTGTACAAGATCCCACTTCCATTCTATTGTATACCTCCGACCCACCCCGTACCTAAGCTATTTTTTTTTCTTAATTGTAATGAATTTATTGTCATACTGTTTTTATCTTTTATACTATAATCTTATCCAATAGTAAGCCACCCAGAGCCGCATCACAGTGAGATTGGGCAGCAAACAAATTTAATAAATAAAATATAAGGAGAGATTCTATTTAGGTACTTATAGTCAATGGCTGTTCAAACATAAGCAGACTTAGACTTAGAACAGCTTTATTATCACTTTGAATGTACACTTATTGGCATACATTAAAATTAAAATATTAAAATTAAAATATTTCATCTGACAGAATTACAGTGTGATTTTATAGCCAGAGGTGTTTGTAGTTATTTGGTAGTTAACAGCTCTTGGTAACTCTGGGAACAGATGTCAGTTGTGTGCTAATTATAGTTAATTATAGCAAAATCATATGTTATACACCCTATTAATGCAGTGTTCTCACAGCTGCTGTTAAAAGGAACCAGGCAGCTGATCACTATACCTTATTATGACTCCTTGCAGATCAATTTGAGATGTTGAGTATGCTCGGAATGTGAGACTTGTATGACTCAGGTTATTGCTATGGAGGTGTACCTTTTCCCTCTTTCTGTTCTGTTCCAGGTTGTACCTGAGTCTCGTGCTGGGAAATGTGAATGTCACTCTGCTGAGCAAGCAAGCCAAGTAGGTGCCAATTGATTATAGTTTATCTCCTTGCCTGAGATGTTTTACGGATTAGGAATCCTCTTTTAGATTTCAGAATATGCAAATGAAGTTTCTGTGCTAAGCCACAAACCCAATCAAACAAGCCAAGATTAATGAGCCATGGTGGCCCAGTGGTTAGAATGAAGTACTGAAGGCTACTTTTGCTGACTGCCATCGGCAGTTCTACTCTCACTGGCTCAAGGTTGACTCGGCCTTCCATCCTTCCGAGGTTGTTAAAATGAGGACCCAGATTGTTGGGGACAATAGGCTGACTCTGAAAAACCACGTAAGAGAGGGCTGTAAAGCACTGAAGCGGTATATAAGTCTAAGTGCTATTGCTATTAAACTCTGACTGTTGTATGTTACATGTTTTTGACTCGACTTACATCAGCAGTTGGGACTGAGACTGCCATCACTAAGTGACACAGTTGTAAAGCAGAGCATCACATGACCCCGTTTAGTGATGATCAGTATTCCACTGTTGCTGTCATTAAGCGAGGACTGTATGGGTCATTAAGCGAGGTCTTCATGTGACTGTGACTTTCTGCCAGCTCCTCCAGTGACTTTGCTTATGAGAAGTTGGCAGGGAACATTGTAAGTCACAATCATTCGATTGTGAGGATGCTGCAACAGTCAGAACTATGAGGACCCATTGTAAACTGAGATCTATACAGAATCAGATTAATCATAAACAGAGGCAGAAAGCAATGGTTGGAGAAACACAGGTATATTCTTGAAAGAAAAAAGACTATAGTCTCCTAAGTAAAATTTAATTGATTTAATTAATGCCTCCAGGGTGGGTATTTCATTTCATTCGAATCTAACAACTCTTGTTCCTATCTAGGGAGATTCTCAGTCATCCAGGTCATGGTTGTCCCAAAGGTGCTTTTTCAAGAGGCAACTGGACTTCCTGGTTTTTCT